>JAGFPH010000926.1:148377-161101 GCA_018207615.1 Philaenus spumarius
GCTAAGTGCGAGAACTGTAACAGAAATAACGAGTTTCTAGATATTTGTATTGCAGCTTCAATCAAATAACCGGTTACTCGATGACATGCGGCTAAGTGCGAGAACTGTAACACTAATAACGAATTTCTAGATATTTTTTATTGCAGCTTCAATCAAATAACTGGTTACTCAATGACATGCGGCTAAGTGCGAGAACTGTAACAGAAATAACGAGTTTCTAGATATTTTTATTGCAGCTTCAATCAAATAACTGATTATTCGCCGAACACCCTACTGAACCGACTAAGGGCTTTCTCGTTAAATGTGCTTTCACAAAGAACATCCGTCTTTTCAATTCCCAGACTAAACAGCTTCCTACATAAAGAGCTTCTTTTTTGTTTTGTTCGCTTAGAAAATGTCGTCTCTAATATGAATTGACTTAACGCTGACATTGTTAAAAACACTTTAAAAAATTTATTAGAAACTAGGAGCTTCGCACGCCAACCCCGTTCGAACCACATAATCATGTCATGTTTTCTTCATAATTAAAAAAGGTGTAGGAATAATAATAACAACAAAGCTAAGATGGTAAATAATGTTAAATGTTCAAATCAAATTATTTCGTATATCTTACAACAGCAGTTATAATAAAGGTTAAAACAACCAGCAAGGCTCAGGTCTACACTTTAATAAAAACCTAACGAAAAGTTAAAAATACAAATAATTGCTTAAAAGTTTGAAATCAGCTATTATTAGAAATATTATTGCAAACAGCTTTTTATCTATTATATTATTCAATTGGTTGATATGGTAATAAATGTAAATACATTCATGAAATATTGTTGGTTCATCAGTCTAGGCCTAACCTAAGAATTTTTTCCGACTAAATTTAAAATATAGAAATACAAAAATGTTTTATCAAAATGAATAATAGCCTATGTTACTCAGGGATATTGAAGCTTTTTATTAGTAAAACTATTTTTTTAATCGGTTCACAGATTACCCTCTACATACAAAAACAAACCAATTGTACCTCTTTATAATTTATTAGTATAGATACAGGATAATTCAGGGGGTGGTCCTATAGATCAAAGTAAAGAAATAACTTCCTATAAATATAATGTCCGGAACGCTTCTTCTACCATTTTGTTGCTTTTACTTAATACTTTATTTCTCTAGAACGGATTAACAGATTCAGTTGAAATTTTGGACTTAGATCATCAATATTAAGATTTAGTAGGAAAGCAATAATCAACTTGTTCCAATAATCCAATTCAAAATTACGTCGATTTAAAATTTTAAACGAGTATAACTCAAAAACCGCAAATGTTTATAAAAAAAGTCTAGGATATTTTCTAGCCAGTTTGATTTCTTATCGAATGGTACAGCTGTCAAAACTATCCTGAACATATCGTGAAATATTTGTATTTAAATAAATGTTGCTTTTTGTAAGACTCTTATAATGGATCTGTGATGTGTATATGTATATAAATGAATTTAAGTGATAAATAGGTATGCGTTGTTTATAAAACGACTAGAAATAAATTTTTGTTTGTAGATTTAAATATACTGTAAATAATTAATTGTGTGTATTTATTGGGAACTTGGTCGGCTGCAGATCACAAATTTTGTCTTCGAATTTTGTTTCATGTATGGATGTATATATTGTTTAAAAACCAAACCACACAGGTTTGCTTTGTAAGCAGGTTAATTTAGTTTATTTTTTTTATATATATTAATGTTCATTTGAATCTGATTACCGTATCCTTATATATTATTTTTCAAAGGTGTTTTTTTTTTGCCAATGCCATATCTCCCTTAATTCCTCATAACAATTAATGATTCAAACAACATTTAAAAACGAATGTTCCCCGCTATTGACGAAAAATAGACAAATAGCATGAAATTTGTGTTTTCCTTAAAAAAAAGTAAATGTACGCGTTCTTGGGATCCCCGTCAAGAACGAAGTTCATCACGCCTTTTCTTCAATTGTTATACCAGCCTTAACGGTAACTTACACACATAATTTTAATCTTTCAACTGCCGTTTATTATTAGTTTCTTTTTTATGCAAATATTTACTGTTTTCATACTTTTAATGTTATTAAAATAAAGGTGTAGAATTAATTATAACATCAAAGCTAAGATGGTAAACACAGTTAATTGTCCGTTCATTGTAAATACATTCAATAAACATAAAATGTTGGTTCACCCTTCTAGGCCTAACCTAAAATGATTGTGTGTTTGTTTAATTTATTTTACGGTCTTAACGTCAACATTCATATAATTTTAGGTTAGGCCTAGACTTAAAATCACTTTCTACTCTCGATTCCACCTTCACCGTGCAGTACAGGTCTTACGGGAGAATAGACATGCTACTATCATTACAGGAAACATCACGTTTATTATCATGCGGGTTGCGTCAACTTTCCGAGCGTTGAATGGGAGTTGATGTTTATTAGTTGGCTACTATCGCTGAGACTGTCGTATGGATAATATGGCTAATGGGAGCTCTGTAGTGCGCGGTGAACGTGGAATCAAGTGTAGCGCTTAACCTAAAACGACAGCGCTTACGATAATATCTGAACTACACCGGACGAAACCGATCGTCTCTTAGTTTAAATTGATGAACCAAAACACATGATTCTTGAATGTATTTACATTCATTGCCATAGCAACCAATTTGGTAACGCTTTTTTCGTTACTCGTATTTAATATTTGTCATTGCCATAGCAACCAATAACACTTTTTCCGTTACGCATTACATTTTCTATTTGTTAACTCCTACCGACTCGTTACAAGGAACTTCGTTACAAAAACGCTAGAATATTATTGAAGAGTTGAAGTTACCATTGAAGATAACAATTTACTAGCAAGTTTAAAATGGTATAAGTATAAGAATTCAATCAAACTGGGAAAGAAGTATGGACCTAATTTGATTTCCTCAATATTCTTCTTCACAGTTAGACAAGTTTTCCCGTCCAATTTGCGTTTTGAAAAATCAACTTTTGGCAAGCTAGGTTGGGTAAATACCCCTATGTGCAGCACCCACTAGTTTGCGGGTTCAGCATTCATAAAAAAAAGCGTAGGCGATAATTAATTTGCAAGACCGACTAATTACTAAGTTGGGCGCCGTTTTACTGTCACCCTTTGTTCGTTAGTTGAGACAGTTATACCATTAGACAGGAAATCAAACAGGCTACAAACATTACTCTACACATTATTTTACAAAATTCAGGGTTCCTTTGTTATGTCCACTTGAAATGTTAAAATAGCCGCAATTTTTATACAGATTATTGGATCTAGTTGATTGTTTTGTGTCAAACTAGGTCTTTTAGTTGACGAATAACGTGGGCAATTTCAACTCAATCGATTAAGCCGTCCTGGAGATATAAATTATTTAGTAAAATAAAATGGCGGTTAGGTGGTAAAATAAGCGTTTCAGGACATATGTTTCAGTTTTCTCTTCATGAACAGCCCCTGAACTGACTCCACGACTTACTCAATCACCCTGTATACAGTACAATATTGATAATTTGTTGTAATGATTGTGGATCCCGCTAAAAGCTCTCAGGAAGGTAATTGGATTACAGGCTAAGACGTTGTCAAAGGACTTTACTGTGTAAAGTACTCAGGCGGTAAGTGTATAAAGCGAAAGCTAATGTTGGGGAAGAAAAGGAAAAGTATGACGTCACAGTCTATGGTATTATAAAAATCAAAGGTTCGTTTCTGAATATTTAACTCGAGACCAACTCATCCGATTACGGTGTCATTTTATTATTGCTTTTAGTGATGTTGGCTACGTCTCTATTTTTCATGATAATGCTTATCTATTGCTGACACAACTAGTTTTCCCCGTAGAACTCTTTCAAATATTTATTATTGAGAGATCTAACAAAAATGTACATTCAAACTTCCAACTAATTTATTGTGTTCATGTTATCTTTCTTTCTGACATAAAACTTCTTTTTCTTATCTGCAATCAATATATATATAACAAGACATAATATCATTGATTGAAGTTGTAAACATAAGCCCAAAGTATAATCTGCCATAGGTTTTGTAAGTATAGTGTATTGTTACTCACGTACGTACGTATGGACTTTTATAGTAGTTGATAAAATGTATAATTCGTCAGATATAGCATGAGCTATCAGATGCGCTGGCGGGAGGGAAGAATTTAGGCAAGGGGGACGCTGTCCGCTGGAGGGGAAGAGACACCACGCACAGACAATGTATTTATAGGAAACCCCTACAAGGGCTTCCAGACCGAAGTATTATGTTCAGAGCGCGGCAACAGGATGAGCCTTTCAGACCACCACCACTTGAATCAACTCCGAGTCTAATCTCAAGGCTAAACCTTCTCTAGTTTAGCTTGGTCTATGCGAGTCGCTATAACTCCGAAACTCTCCCCCGTAGCCCCATGGGAACCCTCCATTCCCCATCCACGAAGAAAATATCTGCCTGGAACTGGAGTTGGATTTGGAGATATGGGTGTTAAAAGAGCTCATGCGGGAATGTTCAACAAGCTATTAAAACGTTCCCGAAATTTTCTAAAATATTCCAGAATGTTATAGAATCTTGCACAAGGTTCTAGATGGTTTTGGACCATCGAAGTGGAAGGGAATCTTGTTCCGGAACGTTCGAAAGAGTTCTATAGTGTTCTAGAAACCGGAAACGGCTGTGAAGCTACTGACATAAATATTGGAACGTATTACTCTCTTATGTTATACAGGGTGATTCAGAACTATGCGGCATCTTGAAAGTTCATTCTATAGCTAAAAAAAAATAAAAAAAGTTAAAATAAACATAGGCCCAAAAACGCTTCGTTTTCCAGATATCCGCCATTTTGTTTTTGAACAAAATAATTCATATATAGAGAAACGTTTGACTGATTGAGTTCGAACTTGACAGGAAGTTTAACCTAATAATGATATAGCTCAAGAAAAATAAGCGATTATATCCAATAATGAGTTTCGAAATGAAGTTTGTTTGAAAATTTCAAACCTAAATTACTCAAAAACCGTACCTTTTAACAATAAAATATACAATACATTGTATATAATGTATTGGGCAAGTAAATACTATAATTGGCAGACTTTAATGTGCTTTCCTATAGTTTTCTTTCAGAATTTTTATCAAGATTTAAACAGTAAAATTGTATAATATGCCCTTTTAAAAACTTTAGAAACGTTCAACAAGTTTATAATGATGAATAAAATGACATACATGTTGAATTAAAATTCCTGTTATTTCGTAAACATACTTACTTGATTTAGACAACTATTTTAAAATCTTTACTTCAAGTAAGTATAGAAACACTTTTTTTTTTTGAATTTTTTAACCGCTGTTAAATTTATGTTACTTTTTGATTGGTGAACGATTAAAAAAATAAAAATAATAAAATAATGTTTACTAATACATACAATTGATTTAAATTGAGTACTGAATTCACCTAGAAAATGTTTGGGTTCTTTTTATGAATTAACACTTTAAATCATTCAATTAAATACCTCTTAAAGACACATTAAAGATTTCAAATACCTAAAATTTGTTCTAAAATTTTTGTTTTTTTTGTGTGTGATTATTATTGTAATTTTATTTAACTTGAAAACAACCATACATTATATTATTATTATTATTATATTCTAACTACAAGTGGGTGAACATACCTTTTTTAGATGGTTTGTCGTATCGAAACAGAACAAGGTTTTTTTTAGGGCAAGCCAGTGGACAGCGTGGTATTTCCCTGACAGCAAGATCTCAGGTTCGAATCTATTCGAGAGAGCAGGTAGCTTTTCATATCTGTAGTTAGAGTGAAGGTGGGCAGAAGTAAAGTAAACGGTGGTTGGCTCTCTGCCAAGTCGACGGGGTTTGAATAATTACCTGCTCACCGGATTGGGATGTTTTGCATAGTTTTACTAAATTGCATGCAATGAAATGGCATTTTTAACATTGCCTAGATAGGGTGTTCCAGGACTCCTCAATCACGCAATTTCAAAAACAATTTAACACACTGTGAACGCCACTTACCTATATGGTGGTTATTGATAAACAAGTTGTTATAGTTTGAATATTGTAGGTCGTGCATCACTGAAGATGGCGACTTTGTTGTCGAGACGCGTTTGAGTTAATAAACGTATTAGTTGTGAGGTTCTGTGTTAAAGTTATCAATATATTAGTTGGTTTTTCCTACTGACCGACGGAAATAGAATCGACGTGGAGCAAAAACTGCTTAAGGTAAAAATATGAAAATTTAAAAGATTATTTTTATGAGTTCAAAGGTGCACGCTACGAAAGAATTTTGTAAAATTTAGATTTTAAAGCGTAAAATAGTGAAAATTTAGGGGTTAACTCACAGCCGTAAACCGATAAAACAGCTGATTCGGATCAAAAGCTTAGTAACACTTGTTTTTTTGAATGCATTTACATTCATTACCCTAGCAGCTTAACAAATTTAGAATCAGTTTGTTATTCTTTACAACCAACAACTTTTTTAGGTTAGGTTAACGAAACTAAAGCAAACAAAAATCAACGAGAAATGCTTACTGTATTAAAATGTAATTCAAACATATGTTGTTACATATTATAAATAATTCGACCACGCAGCTGAACCGCTGACGTGAGATGAGAAAATTTCCAAAATTTAGTTTATAGGCCTATGTTTAAGGGTTTCAACCAACAATTTGGGAAGTAGGTCTATTCACGACGGTGCTGTATAGTTGCAAAATGGTTCGCACGCCATTCCGCATATTGGGAGTATCTCCAAAACACAATGCGTTGTGTGCTTCGCACGCCAACCCCCGTATTGGGAGTATCTTCAATACAAAATGCATTGCGTGCTTCGCACGCCAATCCCACGATGGAATCCACCACATGGCTTTGAACCGGGTACTTCTATGGGATTTTACGTTTTGATCGATTTTGGGAGAAGCAAGCGAGCTATAAGGTCGTGTAAAAAAAGAAAATGTGCAGAATAACAACCTACATTTATATTTGTAGAAAAACTCTTGACAAAATTCATTCTAGTAGGAAAAATCTAAAAAATAGTTACTTCCGGTCAAAAAACGTGCTTCCTGTTGTTGGATTTTCTTGATTAACGAACTCGTCCGAGCGACGTAGACAACCAATATCTGTACCAAATTTGAACCAAATCGGACTTAAAATGCAGCCGCTAGAGTGCGAACACATATATATGATTTTTAATGACACCACAAAACGTGTTCTGGGGACCATGACCGGTGCTCATTTGCTACTCCCGACCTTCGGTCTTAACATAAGGGCAACTGCAATAGCTCATTTTTCTATGGAAATTCGCTAACAAAACAACTGATTTGGAAAAAACAACCTGAACTATAAGTGAACCGAAACACTTTTATTGAAAGCATTTACATTTATTACCATAGCAACCAACTTGAACTGTTTTTAATCAGGTAATTATTCTTCACAATTTAACTTCACAAAAGCAAACAAACGCAATGTCAATGAAAATACTTACTGTGTATGAATCAATCATCTGTTGTTACAATACTATAATAAAATAACTGATTGGATCAAAAACATTTAGGTTAGTCCTATATTTAATAAAAGCAGTATTTTAATTTATTAACATAGCAAACAATATGGCAAATTTAAAATCAGGTAATATTTATTATTTACAACCAACAGTTTGTTTAGATTAGGTAAAAGCAAAGACAAACAAAATCAATGATAAAGCTTTCTGTATTATAAATAATTCGACCACGCAGAAGGACCGCTGACGTGAGTTGAGCGAATTTCCAAAATTAAGTGTATATGCCTATGTTTTAGGGTTTCAACCAACAATTTGGGAAATAGGTCTACTCACGAAGGCGATGAACAGCTGTCTGTGTGTACGCAATATATTAGTAGAATTTGTTTGTCCCTAGTGGCCTCACGAGTTTGCTGCACCACTTGGCTTCGAACCGGGTACTTGAATAGTATTTTACGTTTTGGTCGATTTTGGGAGAACCAAGTGAGCTATAAGGTCGCGTAAAAAACAAAATAGGCAGAATAACATCCTATATTTATATTTTTATAAAAAACTCTAAAAAATTTCATTCTCGTAATAAAAATCTAAAAAAAAAGTTACTTCCGGTCAAAAAAGTACTTCCGGTTGTTGGATTTTTTTGGCTAACGAACTCGTCCGAGCGACATAGACAACCAACACGTGTACCAAATTTGAACTTCAAACCATATATATAAGAATTTTTATGACACCCCAAAACGTGTTCTGGGGACCATGATCGGTGCTCATTTGCTATTCCCGACCTTGGGTCTCACCATAAGGGCCACTGCAATAGCTCATTTTTCCTATGGAAATTCGCTAATAAACATTTGGCGTTACATATTGTGTTGTTCTTTTCAGTTGTCAATACAAAATTTATTTTAGAAATATTGATGATTGATTAGTTAAATATTATTGGTGAAATTATAACGCACTCAGTAAATGGAATTATTGGGGATGATCGTGTCTATTTTGATCCCTGTCTTACACTAAAGGTGACAGCCCAATCGTAATTTCCATGAAAATATCAGAGTATATAATAATCTGTGTGCTTTTTATATGCTGTGGGTCGCCGCTTGGGTTGGTGAGCGAAGCGAGCAGGGGTGGAGCCAATAGTCGTCATATATTTAGAAATTTTTACAATGTTTTCTTTAACCCTTTCAGTCACCTTGTCCTATATATAATACTATACAAATAACTTTTTTATATAAATGTCTTATTAAATATCCATGGTTGTATTAAATATATATGGTTGCATTCCTAAGATAACAAACTACAGTTTTAACACGGTGAAATATTAACAAGAGTAATAAAAAAACAGCTGTTATGCCAAATTAAAGTTTTGTTGAAAATTAAACTTTATAAATCCTGTCAATTTCACAATTTTATCTCTGGGCCTATTTTATCTATTACATCTGATCTAAATTTTTTACGCAATAGAAAGAGTGTATTTTTGCAGCCATTTAGTTTAGAAATCATAAAAATGTAAGTTGTATTATATAAATTGTGTTAAAGTATCGTCCTATATATAGGACTATGTGACTGAACAAGACGTCAAATATTCAAATTTGTTTATATTTTTATTTAAAAATGAACAAATAGTAAGACTAAGTAATAAAAATGTTGTTAAGTGAAGTTTCAATAACAACTGTAACCAAAAGTGTTAACAAATCCGCGTAATTAAGATTCTGTATTTTTAAAAAATTGAAAAATCACCTTTTTGACAAGTTTGTTTACATTTGGATAATGATGCCGGAGTTCTCACATATGGTGATGATTTATGACAAACATTCTACTAACAACAGCAGTAAGTTATTTTACTGGTAGCTTATGTAATTTAGATATTATTTTGAAAAATATTTGATAACAATATTTGATAAAAAATATTGATAACACTGATAAGTTTAATCCTTAATTTTTTTGCAAACCACCAGAAAATATAGAAAAATGTGTTTAGCAAGGCTAACGATTCAAACAATTTTCTTTTCTCTATTTCATATTGCGTGACTGAAAGGGTTAAAACTCTTTCTTGTATGTATCTGTAAATTCAAGAGTACTTTTATTCGTAGCAACTAAGTACTGCAAAACTTTATATCCTCAAGCTGTATAAGTTGATTCAGTATTTAAGTTTGCAAATGGTTGAGTTAGTTTTAGGCTTAGAAACTTGACAAATATAAGTAAAGGATTTCTGCTGACTTAGGGTTAAGCTGAGCTGAAATATTTGCCTTAGTTCAAACAGTTTAACAAACAGACTGTAGATGTATTCGCCGAGAAGTTACTTTGAAAGTTCAACGATAAAATGTTAGAATTAAATTGTATGAAATGCAAGTGATTCATGTTCGTGTGTTCTAAGCACCTGTTTCCATTTAAAGTGTTAACTTTAATAAGACTTTTAAAATATATTAAGCGTCTTCTTCAATATACTATGCTCTAAATATAGGTTTTGAGTCTTTATTTTGTAAACATTATCGAGACTAACCCCAAAACGTAATTTAAATAGAGAGGACAAATCAGGTGGTCGTGTTGGCGTCGACATTTGCATCCAAGAAGATAGGGCCCTCACTCTGAACTTTCAGTTAGGCTTGGACTTAATGTTTCAACTTCATGAGATTACCCACAGACAGAAATATTCCTCAGCTAAATCCTACCTACTCTGGATTCCACGTTCACCGTGCAGTACAGAGCGTCCATAAGCCATGTTATCCATACGATAACATACTAGCCAACTAAAAAACATCAACTCCCATGCAATGCTCGGTCAGTTGACGCAACCCGCTTGACAATAAACGTGATGTTCCTTGTAATGGTAGTAGCATGTCTATTATCCCGTAAGTCCTATACTGCACTGTGAACGTGGAATCGAGTGTACAATAGTCATTTCTACCTTCCATAAACTCAGCAGAACTTGTAACACCATTAAACAATTTCTTCACCCCAAACAAGACCAAACAAGACCCAAACAAGAACTATAGAAGACCAAACAGGCGTATATAGATTTACATTATAGAAATTGGCATGTGATGATTGTCGAAAGGTATACATAGGCCAAACTGGGAGGCCGTTAAAGACTCGATTTAAAGAACACTTACCGAAAAAAAAAAATTTCAGGTAACAAATCGAATTTTGCATGCCGTCTAATAGACGAAGACCATAGATACTAGCCTAAAAAATAAACTTAAACCAATTAAAATATAATCTAAAAGTGATATTGTGTACTAAAGATATATAAACGCAGTCGATGAGTATGAGATATATAAGGCGTTCAAATCAAAAGATGCAAATGGCGAACATCAATTATTGAACGACCAGCTAAATCTCGACTCTAATACCTTATATGACACGGCGATAAAAGTTCAAGAAGCCCGCGGTAAGAACAGGTTCCGATTGCGCGAGACAACAGATTGACAGTTGCCGTCCGGTAGCCAGAAGGTGTACACCAAAACGTACTTTAAATGTGAAATGAGTTATGTGTGTTTTGTGAATTAATTTTAATGTTTGACGTCCTTGGTTGAGTAATTTATATATATATACAGGGGTTTACTCGTATTTTTTCCAGTACCGGAACGCAGCCGGAACTAACCGGAAGTGACGGAAGGGGGGTCCGGGGAAAAAAAATTGAAATTTTCACTTCTAAAACCCCTACTTTACGTATCTTTGGTGAGTTTAAGGGTGCACATAATATGCTTAATTTTATAAGAAAAGCACACATGTGTTATTATGTTATTATTTTTGTGCTTTTATATATAGCAATAGTAAATTTTAGAGACATACTATTTTAAGCAACAACTTAGCAAAATGTCTCTTATTTAGTCAATCTCCTTTATCCGAAATTTAAATCTTCTCTAAAACACGGTAAACAAAACACATTTTAATTATGTAAATAAGAAACTAAGAAAGTTACATTTTAATTATTATTATTCACTTAAATAGAACGTTTATGCAGCGCTTAAAATAAATCGAGGTACAAACTAGAAAAATAATATTAATAAATAAGGATGTCTTATCTCTACCACTCGCCAAATAATGCATTGCTCAATGATAAGTCTTGCGAGTGAGATCCAGCCATTTTTTGTATGTATTCCGTGTTGTGGTCTTATTTGAGATATTTATTTTTTAATTAATTAATCGTGAAATTAAATGAGTTATAAGATAAGTATTACTCACTAAATGTGGTCCAAATTATAATGTTTGGTCTTATTTTGATTACAATAATCTCATTTATAAACTTTTTCAGTCCGAAAAAAAATTTAAAAGTTTTTAATTTCAAGTCGCTGATTTTTAATCGATTCTGAGTCATCGGTGTCTTATTTGTAGTCGTTCGCAGCGCTCGCCGAATATTAAATGCGCGCCGCGAGGCTGGCAAGTTTGTCTGGTGCTCCCAAGTTTTCCCATTTCGATTCCGAGCTGAAGGACAATGCGGGAGACTTTACTGTAGGTGGCTCGCGTCGCAACGTACTGTAGCGTGGGCATTTCTTGATTTTTTCGATTGGCGATTGGCTGACGTAAAATTCTGAATCGAGTGTTGAATGAGTTTGATTGAGGGAGTGGATAATCCAGTGCAACGTTAAAACAAAACGCAAAAAATAATAATATTAATATATACAGGGTGTTTATAAGCTCCCTGGAAAAATGTTGTGTATTTGTTCCTTAGGTCAAGACAATCAAAAAACGTCATATAAATATGGGTCTGCCATGCCTAGTTTTCTGTCTGTCCGTCTGTTTGTGTTTTTTTACAAACTATTTTATAACTTTAGTAACATTTTTTTGATAAAAATTACGGTTTTCGTGAAATTTAACATAAAGGATTTTAAATGGCCGCCATCTTGAAACTGTTTAAGATATCGTAAAGGAATTTTATACACTTGTTTGACTTACCAAGGTACATGTTCGTGCCAAATTTGAAGTTTCTATCTAAAATAGTAATCAAGTTATAAAATAATTTGTAAAAAACACAAACAGACGGACAGACAGAAAACTTGGCATTTCAGACCCATATTTATGTAACGTTTTTTGATTGTCTCGACCTAAGGAACAAATACACAACATGTTTCCAGGGAGTTTGTAAACACCCTGTATATTGTGTCGGAAGATGGGATAAAGTCCCAAAACGTGTAACAAATACAAATAAACGGTATCATTTAACTGACACAAACTTTCTCCCAACTTACTGTAAACAAAATAATATTGTTTTTAATCATTTTATTTACTACTTTTTAGAACA
>JAGFPH010000926.1:178945-197116 GCA_018207615.1 Philaenus spumarius
TAATTATTGTAGACTAACTGTAAAACAAATATGTTATAGGCTATTCTAATTATTTTTAAATAACAATAAAGCAAATATGACATATTCTAATTATTTTGAAATAACAGTAAAACCGATATAACATATTCTAACTACTTTGAACTAACTATAAAACAAAATATATAAATTCAATTTGTCATACTCATTATTATGTACTATCTATAAAACAAATAAAGAAAAATTAAAAACCACAAAAGAAGAACACGTATTATTAACCACTACAATTTACTATTAAACATTGGGCTTGACTATAATGTAGGAATTATTTAAGGATATAATGCCAATGTTCATTCACATATGTTTGTTCAGTAAACAAACGCGTTTCAATGATAAAGTCATTATCCTCAATGTTAGTAAATAGTTTATGAGCTACTACTAACAAATTATAATTCATATTAAAGTTTTAATTTGTTAATTAAAAATCATGTCTCATTGAGGTCGATGACTTTGTCGTTGAAACACTATTTATTACTAAACATGGGCTACATGTGACAGAATTGGTGTTATTGTTATTATTCTTAAATCTATATATAAAAGTCAAATCCACTGAAACACTGATCACGATTTCTCAAAAACTACTGAACGGATTGGAACGAAATTTGGAATGTAGCTTCCTCTAGGGCCATAGGTGCTCACGAAGAATGTTTTTCAAAAACTTTAAAATTTTAGAGGGGGTTTGGGGGTTCAAAGTTAATAAATCACCATTTCTCTAAAACCACTGAACGGAATGGAACGAAATTTATTATGTAGCTTCCTCTAGCGCCATAGGTGCTCGCTAAGAAAGGTTTTCAAAAAATTCGAAATGTTAGAGGAGGTTTGGGAAGGTCAAAGTCACTAAATCACGATTTCTCCAAAACCACCAAACGGATTGGAATGAAATTTGGTATGTATCTTCCCCTAGGGCCATAGGTGCTCGCTAAGAAAGGTTTTCAAAAAATTAGAAATTTTAGGGGAGGTTTGGGGATCAAAGTTACTAAAAAAATATCACCAAATGGATTGGAATGAAATTTGTTATGTAGCTTCCTCTAGAGGCCTAGGTGCTAGCTAAGAGAGGGTAAAAAAAATGATCGAAATTTTACGGGGGGTTTGGGGGGTCAAACTAACTAAAAATCCCCATAGGAAATACATAGTGTAATATATTTACTGATACAATATTTTTGTTGTTAATATAGATTTAACTTTGATTTGTCTATCCGTGCAAAGCCGGATCGGGCCAGCTAGTAATTATAGTATACCTCAAAATGAATTCCTAAGTTTCAATCATAACAAAGTTATTTAAAATGATTTGCTACTCAAAGATTTAAATAACAACTTTCAAAGTCATCGGTGAACAGCGGAAACATGTTTTTAAATTTAATTGTCCGTTTACAACTCGATTAATGTTTTTGTAATCGGGCTAGCGTTTATATATAGGCTGGTTATACTCTAAGTTTGTGCTACAGTATTTGCTATTATTATAGTTTGTTTCGAGGGTTTTTTGGTTTTTTAAATGAAGAAAAATAGAAATGCTTATTACCTTTAACCAGTTTTAAAAATAGAAATGCGTATTACCTTCAACCAGTTTTAATAAACGGTACCAGGAACTGGCACACACTTTCTCACAAACATATTTAAATTACTAAATAGATTCACTGTGACTTGTAGGGTGGGGTAGGAGAGATGATTTTTATTAAAGTTGGAGATTAACTAATAAATATTATTATTATTATCTAGAGAGAAAACTATTCGATCGATTTCGAACAAATTTGCACGAAACACGTCAATTAGATCTTTGTAGATTCACGTAAAAAGGTTTTCAAAAAATATTAAAAACAACCCCCTTTATGGCCAAAAAACCACCAAAAATCAGTTATTATTATTATTATTAGCTAAACGAGAATTTTTAGAAAGATGAGTTTTTTTGCATATTAAGGGCTACAAATAAGCCAAATTTTTATCAAAATCGTTAGAGCCGTTTCTTTATAAAAAAAGAATAATGGTTTTTTGGGTTTTTTTTGCCAAAAAGGGGGTTGTTTTTCAAAATTTTCAAAATAGTTTTTCGTGCATCTATACAGGCCTACTTCACATGTCTGATGCAAATTTGGTTGAAATCGATCAAATAGTTTTCTCTCTAGCTTTGTATACATACAGACATACAGACAGACATTTTGTAAAAAAACACTTTTTTGGACTCATGGTGTCCCAAAACGGATATTTTCACAAAAATCTCGACATTGATTTTTTTTGCGATCACTATACATTCTCTATACTATAGAAAAAATTACTTTTTTTTTTATAAAAGACTTCCATTTTGAAACTATCCGTAACAAATCTTTGTGTGTTGTACACCTGTAAATGTTTAATGTTAAGAAAATTAGATTCATCGTAGAAAAATCTACATAAGGTAACAATGAAAATAAATACAAAATCGACTACAATTTATATATGGAAAAACTAACATTTTTATGACATACAGTGTACAGTCTAAAGTAGAACTTGAACTAGATGAATTTATAAAGTACAATACACAACACTAAGAAAATACAGATGCGGAGGTATTTGTCCCTTGTGACTTTAACTTGTGTGACATGGAGTGTCAACTTTATAAGTGTTGTTTATTGTACATTTTAATGCTAAAAGTTAACGAGTACCTTACAACGGGCTTTGTGATAATACAGCTGTATCTCATAATAATACGATCGCACACCTGAACAGCTGACGTTAGTTGAGCGAATTTCCAAAATTAAGTGTATTATTGACCGAACTGAGCGAGTTCTCCGTTTCAGCTTGACCGTTCGGCATTTCGTCTGTCTGTCTGTCTCACGATTACGGCCGAATGCCTTGAACGATTGTAATGATTTTTTGCACGAACTTTCCTCATTCCTAGGCCGAGCTCTTTATGTATACGGTTTTTTTCATTTTTTATTTTTAACCCCTTAAATAAAATAAACACGGCGGCCGCACCGTTTCTCTGCGTAAGCTTTTTTCCAAAGCCAGTTTGTGGCTTAACAGTAAGTTGAATTGAAAAACCAATAACACTTTGCTAACAAATTTGATGTTCTACGAAATTGGTTTCTTGATTTTTTTTCCGTATCTCTAACGGTAAGCTCACAAAATGGCCGCAAACTTCACATTTGTTAAACATCGACCAAGATTTGTACGTTTATTCTTTAGATATCTTCATAAAACCTTATAATTTTATGGAGAGGGAGAGAGAGAGAGCGCTACCTGCTGTATTGCTCTTTCATGCGCTACGTCAGTGTGAGTTGTGGAGGGGGAGCCGAGATAAGGAGCCCGATTGGCGTTGCGTCGCATTTACTGAGTTGTAGTCCTTTAAAACCACGTCTGTTATTTCAACGGGCGAGGTCTACTGTTCACAGAACTACTAGTATGTTTTAGGGTTTCGACAAACAATATGGAACATTGGTCTAATCACGATTGCGATGAATAGCTACCTGCTTGTACAAAATATATCAGTAGAATTTGTTTGAATCTCAGCCTCCACCCTAGGCTTAAGGGATGCTTCGTTCCGCTCGGTGCGCAAAAACTCGCTTGGCCCTTGAGTTATGGACTGGTCTGCTTTTCGAATTTGCATCTCGGCCCTCAGCCTTGGATCAGAAGCTACCCAAAGGTAAAACCCCCCCCCCCCCGTAGATTTTAACCGATTAATTTTATGGTATTTTACATTTTGATTGATTTCGGGGAAACCAGATGGGTTATGAGGTGGTGTAAAAAAACAAAATGTGCATAATAATATTATTATATGTTTAGTTTTTTTTAGAAAAAAATCATTCTAGTAAGGAAAATCTCAAAAATAGTTCTTCCGATAAAAATCCGGGGTTCCTGTTGTTGGAGTTTTTTAGGTAACGAATTCGTTTGAGCGACTTGTGCCTACGTGTGTACCAAATTTGGACCAAATCGGACGTAAAACGCAGTGTCAGAGTGCTGACACATATATACATTTTTGTGACACCCCAAAACGTGTTCTGAGGACCATGATCAGTGCTCATTGACCATTCCCGATCCTTTGTCTCACCGTAAGAGTCGCTGCAATAGCTCATTTTTCCTACGGACATTCTCTGATAAAATTGCTAACAGTTTTTGTTGATAAGGGCTTAAAGTGTCAAAACTGTCACAACCTTCCAACGTGGATGATAGCAGTAGATATTGGATATCATTTTGAAACATCACACAAGGAGAATTCTCCCATTCGCGATTTGGTCTAGAAATTCATAAAAGGAAAATAAATATAGTTATACGTAAAATTTAACATTTTTAATGCAGTACGAATTTTGTATTTATTTCAATTCTCGTCATGACAAACGTCGCTTGTTTAGCAAAAGACATTTAAAACGATCTTACGTTTCACCTTATAAAGAAACTAGCTGAATACCCATGCTTCGCTACTGGGAATTTGTTTTGCATCACTATGTTACATAATTTGTAAAATGTTTCTCTCATATTTTATTGCACGAAAGTGAATTATTACATAATATTTTCAATTAATTTAGTATTTATTGTTTACTGGCGGCACGTCAATCGTCTTTAGCATGGTATTTGGACTGAATAAATTAAATAATTCAGAGTGAAGTGCATCTTTTTTTCAACAGCTAAATCTACAGACTGGTAAATCACAGTCTTAGCTGGATGGTGCACATCACCCAGATACGACTTTATGCGAATCCATAGATTGGAATAGTTTTGATCATCTTACGTCTTTAAATATTTCTTAAAATGAATTAATGAATTCCAAATTCAGCTATCTAGCTTTAAGGAAAGAATACCAATTATTAATATTTATTGTTTTTAGTGGTTGCAATCACATTTTTACCCCTTAGCACCTCGCAACAAAATGTAAAATTGGTTTATTTGTATACGTATCGTGTGAGAAATAAATGTACAAAATTCAAAGTACAACAATTAATATTTATTGTAATAGGGGTTGGTACTAAATTTCTACCCCTTAGCAGAACGTGACAAAATGTAAAACTGGGTTAATTTTTATATGTATCTTGTAAGAAATAAATGTACAAAATACCGGCTCTCTAGCTTTAAGGAAAGTATAAAAATGTATATTTATTGTTTTTAGGGGTTGTTCTCACATTTTCACCCTTAGCAATTTCACCCGTAACGAAAAGTAAAACTGGTTTATTTTTTATATGTATCTTGTAAGAAATAAATGTACAAAACTTCAGCTTTCTAGCTTTAAGGGAAGTATAACAAACAATACTTAGTGGTTGTTTCAACCCTTAAAAGACAAATATTGTAAAATCCTTTCTTAGTGCGCCTTCAGCGCCTATGTGTACCAAATTTCACGTTGCTAGGTGGCATTCAATTAATATTTACAGTTTTAGGTGGTTGTTACTACATTTTCACCCCTTAGTGACAAAATATAAAACTAGATTATATTTTAAAAGTATCTTGTAAGACATAAGTGAACAAAATTTCAGCTCTCTACCTTTAAGAAAAGTATAAAAATTTATATTTATTGTTTTAGGGGATGTTACTAACAACACTTATTACCTAGCTGTATATAAAATAGTCTACGACCTATTCTCAGTTATACACAAATATACACACAAATTTCACAATAATCGGTGAAGCCGTTTCGGAGGAGTTTGATAACAAACACTGTGGAACGAGATTTATATATATATATATATAGATATTTGGCCTAATTTTAAATGATGCTCAATTGCTCAGACCTACTAACTCGTTAACTACTAACTTGCTCAGACATACACCAGATATGTTAAGGTAAATTGTTGTTACTTTCGTACGGTTTACTTTAAGTTGTAACTGATTCTAGATTCCGTTTGCTGGTGGTTGATATTGATTGCAAATAAAATGTATTATACCTTTACAAGAAAATACACTTACGGAATTGAATGCTTTAAATATATTCTGCCTCGATGATTCGTTTTCCACGATTTGTGAAAGAGAAAGTCTCAACGCTGTTGTAAATACATTCGGAAACGAACTCGATATAATCATTCGAACGAACTATTCGATATAATCATGTGAAAATAAGATATTCCTAATTAAGAAGTAATTATCGGAACAAATATCTTAGTGTTTGCTGAGGAAACAGAAAGGAGTTGCTCTAGAAGGGCGAGTTGAGCTGCAAGAGTTCCGTAAATACCTATAGGTATTAGTAACACCATAGATCATAAATAATAAATAGATCTTGCATCCATACGGCAACAGTGTGGCGAAAATTAGGTTGTCGGGAAAATAGTGCATGATCGCGCCGCGAGGTAGCGCTAGGGAGAAATCATTGGTAGCATTGGTGTTTCACATAGCTTCCGTCGTTTCCCAATAGATAGCGCCACTATCGTCGAATTTCCAGTGGAACGAAATATTGCATGGGATCGGAGTTCTATTAGGTTATCCAAATACAATGGTAACACTGATATTTTTATCTCAAAATTTCAGCTGCAGAAGAGGGGAGGGGTAAATGATTTTAAAAATATCTTGAAATATACAAGGTGTATTTAAAAGTTCAGACTAATCTCCGGGAAGTTATTCTACTTAACACATTGATGAAAAAATTAATAGTGAACACAGGTCCATAAAGTTTTGATTTCGAGTTATCTGCTATTAGTCTTTTTACAAAATAATTAATAGTTTTGGAAGTAGGAAAGGTATTAAGCTCATACTTCATGAACTTATTTTTGCGCAACCGTTTATTATTGTAAATGTAGAAACCAAAATGTTCCTTTGAATATTTTAGAAATTGCATCCGTTTAAAATTTTGAATGCAAAATAGATGAAATCCCGCTAATTTTACACACAAATTACAGGAGACCAAAACAATGTAATTGTGTGCTTAAGACCACACGGGGGTAGTGTAAACTTTAACATAACTTATGAAATGAGGAAGCGCAATGTCCATTTAAGAAGTTTTTCCAATAAATTAAACTATACATTGTGTTAAAATTAACACATTAAGCCTATGATCTGTTACGCTTATTATATGCCCAACTCAAATATACTAAACTACCACCAATGAGTTCGCGGCCTAACCGGCTAAGGCGTAATTCTAAGGTGGTAGACCCTGATGGTTCGAATCTCGGCTAGACCAAAACTTTTTTCAAACTGACGGAATAGAGCGTTTCATAAAATGCATGAGAAAATGCGTGACGACCGTTTAATAGAGCGTGACGGAATAATAGAGCGGGACGGAAAAAGAAAAAAATTGGGTGACGGTAAAATCCAATTCACCCCCAGCAACAAGAAAACTATATATTCTGCTATACAAACATGTATACAAGTTTTTTGGTCGTGGT
Source organism: Philaenus spumarius (assembly GCA_018207615.1). Taxonomy (NCBI): domain Eukaryota; kingdom Metazoa; phylum Arthropoda; class Insecta; order Hemiptera; family Aphrophoridae; genus Philaenus; species Philaenus spumarius. Next base: position 186,253 of record JAGFPH010000926.1, read on the forward strand.
GCGCCTATAGAAGTTTACAATTCAAAAAAGTACTTTGTTGATGACAAACACAACAGTTTTTAAAATTTTGTCTGTAGCTTAAAGGATAACAGAAGTATTAGCAAAAAACTAATAATTTATTTATTGGTAGTTGTTTACAATACCCACAATATTAAAACAACTTTGGCCTTTCCTTTGTCCACATAGATTGACAGTCGACTCTTATTTGCAATACATTACAAGTACACTACCCGATTTTTTTTTAGAGGACATTCCTTTGCAAAGTGTAACACACATGACTTGTGGTTCATGCATGATGGTGCGCCCTCTAACTTTGCGAATTTTGTAAGACAGATATTAAATGATCGTTTTCAAGGAAGATGGATCGGTCGGGGTGCTCCCGTTGGTTGTCCTGCACGCTTCACAGATCTGAACCCATTAGATTATTATCTTTGGGAACATGCAACCTATCTGGTTTTATTCAACTCCAATTGTCGGTATTCATCAGTCGGAGGATAGAATTGTCCGCACTTTTCAAAGAACCATGGAGCAGGATGATATTGAAGAGCTTTTTCATTAGTCACTAATGAAAAGCGTATTTTTTGTATTAGAATGGACGGAGGAACATTCTTGTAGTTTGTATTTATTTTCGTGTTAATTAATAATTTAAAAAAATGTTTTAATAAATGAAATTTATAACAATTTATAAGGCCTAATAATTATAACCTAATTTCCATAATTTCTTATTTTTACAAATTTGTATTGCATTTATAATAAACGGTACAAGGAACTGGCACATACTTTCTCACAAACATATTTAAATTATTAAACAGATTCATTGTGACTTCATAATTGTAGGAGGGGTAGGAGAGGTGATTTATGAAAGTAGGAGATTAATAAATATTATTATTATTATCTAGAGAGAAAACTATTCTATCGATTACGAACAAATTTGCACCAAACACGTAAATTAGGCCTGTATAGATGCACGAAAAAAGGTTTTGAAATTTTTTGAAAAACAACCGCCTTTATGGCTAAAAACCCCCAAAAATCAGTTATTATTATTATTATAAGCTAAATGAGAATTTTTAGAAATATGCTGTTCTTTGCATATAGTAAAGTACATTAAAGGCTACAAATAAGCCAAATTTTATCAAAATCGTTAGAGCCGTTTTTTTATAAAAAAATAATAGCTGAATTTTTGGGGGGTTTTTTGCCAAAAAGGAGGTTGTTTTAAAAAAAATTCAAAGCTGTTTTTCGTACATCTATACAGGCCTACTTGACATGTCTGGTGCAAAGTTGTTTGAAATCGATCGAATAATTTTCATTCTAGCTTTGTACACATACAGACATACATACATACATACATACATACAGACAGACATTTTGTAAACAGACAATTTTTTGGACTCAGAGGGTCCCAAAACGGATATTTCCACAGAAATCTCAAAATCGATTTTTTTTGCGATCACTATATTTTCTCTATACTATAGTATAGTGACAAAGTAAAAAGTACTAATAGTAAATTATTTTTGTAAACTATTTTGTTCTTAATAACTTTAAGATATTGTGTTTCTGTAGTAATTCCATAATTTCTGGTGAAAAAAGTAGTAGTAATTCTGGGTAAAAACTACCAAGAAATGCAAATTTTAGTTTTTTTACCAATATCTCTGTTATTCTTTGAGCTACTGACAAAATAAAAAGCTGTGTGTTTGTCATTAACAAAGTAAATTTTCTTGTCTCATGTAATGTTTTTTGTAAAGTAGCTGTTTTTAATATAGCCTACTTTCCATAAAAAATTTTAATCGGCCGCCATTTTTAAAATATTTAAAAAGTTTTTAAATATTTTAAAATATTTATCACGCTTTTGATTTTAAGGTGCTTTGGACCCTAAAGGTAAAGGTATTTAAAACCTACTGCGCGACACCGAATTTGATTTGGTGGGAGTATTTAATCAATTTAACAAATTAATCTTTAGAGGCGCACTCTGTGTTTTATTTGTTAGTATTATTTCATTGGGTGGTGTGAATAAAACGTAGTCTGATGCTAATACTCCATGGTTTTGAAGTTACGACTTGGTTTAGTGTGAATAAAAGAAAGTAGCAACTACTCTCTGAAGTAACAACTACACTTTTCCGGAAAGTGGAGTTGTAACTACTGTTTTGGTGTGAATAAAGAGGAGTTGATGCTACTTGGGGGTAGATACTACTCCATTATTTTGGAGTCTGGTCGATGGCATGCTACGTTTTTACCAGTCTTAGTCTTGACCTCGATATGGCTATGTTTATGCATGTTAGGGAGCAGAAAGTTTACCGCGAAAGACGGAATGTGAGTGATTGTAAAAAACTATTACGATTTGAAAGTGAAAGTGTTGACTTCCTTACTGAAGAATTTATGCCAGAAAGTGATGAAACGCGAGGAAAGGCCTTATCTCCAAGAAAAAAATGGAAATACTTTTGCGCTATTTTGCCGACCCTGGATATCAGGGTGGAGTTGCCGAGGACTTTGGAGCTAATCGTTCAACAGTGTGTAAAACTGTGAACCACGTTATGGACCTAATTATTGCAAAAGCTGACAAGTGGATTCATTTTCCTAGTACAGTGAGTAAGGTTCTCCATACTGGGAAACTGTGTTCGTGTTTCCCTAGAAAGAGTGCCAAAAGTTGTAGTGAGTTGTGTCATACTACATAACATAGCTAAACATTTGATGGACCCTTTTGACTATATTGAAGAGGATGAAGGTAATGAAGACGACGCTGGCGAAGACATCGCAGACGCTATTCCAGAGGGAAGATTAATTACAATTAGAGGTCAGGAGAAGCGTGGCAACATGTTACAGCAACTTTAATTCAATCCTAATCGCATATTATGTAGTATTTGTTTTCAATTCAATTAAAGTAATTTTCTATTTTAATCATTGTTATTTATAAACCCAAACTTCAAATAACTTAATTTACAGATTAAATATTTATTACACATTTAGATAATGTTTAATTAAATTTGAAATAGAGTATACAAACATACTTATGTTTTTTGAATATAAAAAGTTAATATAAAAATAATAATTTACAAAACGTAATAGTAATTTCATCATTATAATAAAATATACTCTAAGAATAATTATTACTTCTTGAGATGGCAAAACGTTCTTAACAAAAGGTCACTATAGTTTAAAATCCATCAGCCGCTTGAGGGGGGAAGGGAACGGAAATAACAGACACGTACGAAAACGAAGATACTACTACCCTGTAGTAGTAACTACCCATAGTTGATACTCCAGATTTTTCCGGATAGTGCTACTTTTAACGAAGTATTATCTCCCTAGCATCCCAGACTTTTATTCACACCATTTAGGGGTAGATGCTAAAACTATATAGAAGTTGCTACCCAGTAGATGCTACGTTTTATTCACATCACTCATTGGATATCTTCTGCTTATTTACATGATTTGTTTTTACGTTCACACTGTGCGAGAGGAAAGTAAATTTCCTGCAATATTCACTTAACACAATCATTGAAATCTATTTAAGGCTTACAGATTATTGGCGGAAATTGGTGAGGAAACAATCAAATTCGTTTATCATGAATTTCATGAAAAAAAAAGTTCAAAGAATGTGGTTCGTTTGTTCTATTAACTTCCCTGCACAGGAAATTTATTGTAAGTGTGTTTGTGGTCGCGTGAGCGTGCGTATGCAACCTATATAGGCAGTTTTTCGTGCAAACAATCTCAGGAACAAAATACGATGCAGATTTCGTCAGGCCAATCGAAGCGTACTAAAGTTAATACGACCTGAAAGATATTTGATCAAATTCAGTTCAGCAGATTGTCGTAAAGGTTGCATTTATTTCAGGGTGGGTCGTATTTTCAAACCTTTATCCATCCTTGCGGTTATTTCTTCACATGCGATAAAATGATTTAAGTACATCCTGCACAGTTTTACTTGTGTTAGTACTAACCAATAAATCGTGGTTTAGAGGTCATAATGGTGCTCGTTTCACAATCAAAACAGCTGCAGTAGCTATATCTCCTGTATATAAATGATGCAATAAATTTAATATTATATATTCAATAGTTATGTAGGCCTACTTTATAAATAAAATCTCTATCTCTATATTTTTTATTTCTTTTCTATTTCTACACTGCACAAAGTGCAACGCCTAACTCTGTGTGCGTATGTTTGTTAGTTTATCCCATTTTAATGCAGTTGTTTCACACATATCGGTGCACATAGTTTGCAAACTGTTTTCAAATGGTTTTTCGTGCATCTCATTTGTTTCTCCGATGTTTTCCGAATGTTTTCGAAATTTTTCCGAACAGTTTGCAAACAAAAGACAAAAATTTAGCTTGTTTCTGGAAAAAAATGTTTTCTGTTTCTCAAACCAAATGGAAAACACGCAAACATGTTTTCGTCTGGACGGCAAAAGATGCGAGGTGAGGGCGTGCTACAATGAGCCATCTGGTGTCAGTGTTTCATTCTTCTCAGGCCTAACTAGCCCGTGTGCAGTTCTGCAGTACCGGTCCAATTGTTGAAGTGGGTTTGTTGTCAACTGTGTGGTTTAGAAGATGGCTCGCGTTGCATGGAATCAGGAACAAATTTTACACTTAATTATTGAAGAGTTTCATTTTCGTCGAGTTTTGCGGGACATAACTTATTATGAGTATAAGAAACGTGTCGCGCTCGTTCTTGACGTGGGCGCTGATGAAATGGACAAAAAGTTAAGTTTTAAAAGTTAAATTTCAACGTGAACACAGGGCATTGTGTGAGAAAAAAAAAGTGGCGGTTTACCCAAGAAAGCGGGATGGTTCGGCTACGAATCTCTCGTGTTTTTCGTGAGTTGATGGTTTCACATACGTCTGGTATGATTCGTGAAATGATCTGTTTGGAAATTTTGCACGTATATTACGAAATTGTAAAATAATCACCTCTTGTAAACATTACAGTTAAAGTTACAGCTAGTCGAATAGCGGCAGAAATGGGCGCTCTGTACCGTGTAAATTTATTTTTTTATCTTTGGACCTACAAGGCTCGACAAAGTCTCAAAATCAGTTGTCATCATATCAAAGTTTTTGAAACCTGCACCATCTTCAAACCTTAAATCGGACAGTAAGTTTTGGCCGTAATCTGCGAGTCCATCACCTCCTTTTTCTCGGTAAGTTGATACCCATTGCGTAGAATTTAATATAAACTAGCAAAAAGCTAGAAAAACATCTTCAGTCAACATCTAGAGAAACACAGTCTAGCCCTAGAACCGGCAGACATCACAAAACGTGCTGTCACTCCAACACATTCCTAACGCATGATTGTATCGAATATTTGACCAACTAAAAATCATCCAATCTCAAAAAGACAAAAACTGTTGGAAAGGAAATGATTTAAACTTTAATTTTTATATTTACAAGTTTTTTTTCTAAAACGTATATTTACAGACGTAATCATCTTTGCAGTTTATTAGTTTTCTACAAATCAATCGGCGCCCGTAAATTCATTCTAAAAACGGAACATAATAACTCAACTTTCGACCCTCTCTACAGCCCACTAAGATTTCGTGTGAACCAAATATGTTTTGCTAGTAAGGTTTGTTGTGTAGGACCTTGGGGAACTCAGGGTTTTCATGGTCTCAAACCAAGATTCAAATTCAAACCCAACGGACATTTGTAACATGTGATGAATAGCAGTTGAAGCGCGCTTCGTTGTATGGCAAGCAAGGATGAGAAGTTTCCTCACTTTTATTATTCAAGTAAAGATAATTCAAATACTTTTGTGAAATAGGAATTTACAAGTATACAGTTCTTTTTTTTGATTTATTCTCTACACTTAGTTATAATAATATTTAATTTTTGGGCAAAGCATATAATATGTTATTATATTACGTTTCAAACTTGGCATAGTTTTGTAGTAGGAACATAAAATTGGTGTTTTCAAAATAAGAAATTTGAAATTGATAAATGTTTTTATACAGTTCTATTTAGAACTAAATTACAAAACATTTTTATATTTAAAAAAAAATTACAAACATTTTTTACTTCTCTTTATGTAGGCCTAAAGTTGAACTTTTTCATTCGTTAATGAACATTTTTTGTTTCTTGAACTTTGTAAACTTTACATCTATCATTTTATTACTGACATATTGAAATTTTTTGAAATTTTCTCTACAAAAAAGCTACGGAACACTTTTGGATTGGGGTTCATTTACTATATTTGGCGAATTTTTGAAAAAATGCTTGCACACGCCAAAAAATACATTTTCGTTAACATTGCCGGTTCTAGGACTAGCTAGTGCGAACACAGCACAATAACAAACATTTGTTTCTGTGTTGTTTAGAACAGTTTACAAACAGTTGTGAAACAGTCGGGAATAAGCTTGAAAACTGTAGACAAACATGACGAAGAAACAACAAACCACCCTTCCTGTCAAATGCGCCATACGCACTCAACACGTATACTTTGTGCATAGGTAGTATTTTCTCCACGGTAATGGGAGGTAAAACGTGTGGAGTAAAAATCATTTTGAACATTTTGTACTTTTAGCCTCCACTTTCGTATAATAAATTAAAAGTATATTACCTTATTTTGCTGTGCACAATCTTTATTTGTATTTGTATCTTTAAGCTGGTATCTCGCTACCATCGGGTAAATATCGTGCCTTACCATTACATTAGGTCCTAGTTGCTTGGCCCAAAAACGCACATTGAGTTTCACATTATTGTATTTATGTGTACCTTTTAGGCCTACGTTAATTATTAGCTATATTAACTTACAAGTGCTAAAAATCCCGTCTGCTCCGGTTTGTTACTCACAACTTCCGAACCAACATAAACATTACAAATCAGATTTTGAGGAATATTTAACATCTGCGAGTACATTTCACCTAACTGCATACTGTTTTTATATATATTTAACGGTTTAGCCAGCGTATACAGTAAATTAAAACACAGACAATTTTGTCAAAGTTTTAAGCTTTTGATTCAAATTAGTTGTTTTATTTATAATGGTCGCATTTCAGTCCTTTTCCCAAAACCCCAAATTTTTTTCATATTTTTTAAATTTTTAAATAGGAACCCTAAATATTTCCGGGATAAAAAGTAGCCTAGATTAATCTTCGAAAAGTCCTCTACATGTAAATGAAAGTTTTGTAAAAATTAGTTAAGCCATTCCGGAGATTAGCCCTTACAAACAAACCGGTAGACAGACAGACAAAAAAATAAAAATGCATATTTATTATTTGGTAAACTCTGAATAACCTTATGAGCTTAGAAAAATATAAATTTTGAAATAACAGACAATTTTATTTTATTTATATGTATAGATGAGTACATTTCACATTATTGCATACTGGTTTGATGTATAGTTAATGGCTTAACTAGCGTATACAGCAAATTAAAACAGACACTTTTGTCAAAGTGTTAAGCTTTTGATCAAAATCAGAAGTTTTATTTTTAATGTTCGCGTGTCACGTCCGTTCGCAATGCCCCTAATATTTTCAAAATTTTTGAAATTTTAAATAGGAACCCTAAATATTTCAGGACTAAAAAGTAGCCTCACCTATTCTTTGAAAAGTCCTCTACATTCAAATGAAAGTTTCGACAAAATTGATTCAGACATTCCGGAGATTAGCCCGGACAAACAAACAGACAGACTGATAGACACATACACAGTAGTTACATAGATGGAGAGAAAATCATATTTTTATTTTGGTAAAGAGTGAATAACCATATGAAATTAGAAAAAGATATTTATTTCGACATCATAGGCACTTCAATTATATTTGAATGAATAGATTATATTAGATCGTATATTGTCATCGTTAGTTCATATAAAACACAGTTGCAATAATAAATAATTCGACCACTCAGCAGAACCGTTGAGCAAATTTCCAAAATTAAGTTTATAGGCCTATGTTTTTGGGTTTCAAACAACAATTTCTGAAATAATTCTATTCACGACGGTGCTGAATAGCTGCAAAATGCTTTGCACGCCATTCCACATATTGGGAGTATTTTCAATGCATACAGCATTGCGTGCTTCGCACGCCATTCCGCATATTGGCAGTATTATCAATACACAATGCATTGCGTGCTTGGTCAAGGCCACACTATAGTATAGTGTGGTCTTGGCTTCGCACTCCAACCCCTCGGTAAAATCCAACACATGGCTTTGAACCGGGTACTTTTATGGTATTTTACGTTTTAATCGATTTTGGAGGAACCAAGCAAGGTAAAATATCGTGTAAAAAACAAAATATGCAGAATAACATCCTACATTTATATTTTTAGAAAAACCTCTTAATAAAATTCATTCTCGTAGGAAAAATCTCAAAAAATAGTTACTTCCGGTCAAAAAACGTGCTTCCGGTTGTTGGATTTTTTTTGCTAACGAACTCGTCCGAGCGACGTATACAACCAACATGTGTACCAAATTTGAACCAAATCGGACTTAAAATGCGGCCGCTAGAGTGTGAACACGTATGTACATATATATATATATCTATATACACATGATTTTTAATGACACCCCTAAACGTGTTCTGGCGACCATGATCGATGCTCACTTCCTACTCCCGACCTTAGGTCTTACCATAAGGCCACTGCAATAGCTCATTTTCCTATGGAAATTCGCTAATAAACTCGTCATATGGTAAAACGCACAAACACAAGTTGTTCACATTATATTATGGAGTAGCTGGTAGTCGCCAAATTATTGTTTTCCTAAGTTACTAAGACTTTTATTTCTTTGCCAATCTCTATAGTGATAATTTCACATCAAAATAAAGAAAAATGTCTACGAAACAATTTTTCAAACTATGTAAAAAAATACTAGCTTATAGCGGATCTTTGTAAAATTTAATATGGAAAACTTAAAAACATAGTTACAATCTAGCTAGGAGCCAGGTAAAACATTCAGTGTAAAGTAGATTACGAAGTAATCAGATGTTTTGATTACAGCTTTAGGCTTTGTTTTTCGTGTAACCATGGCAACGATGCGAGAGTGTAGAAACAACAATGTTACAGTTACGTAATTACAGAAGGCTGCTTCCAGTGGCGCTTGCGCAGACGGGATTCTATTTGTTGTTCTTTATAAATACGTCATCTCGTATTGTAAAGAGATCGCTTGCTTAATGTTGAAGGATGCTTTCTCTGTAACGTAACTGGTTATTATCGTCAACGAAATACGGACCCAGTACGCCTCTCCTCGATATAGAGCGCCATTTTGTTTTGCACTCTTCTTTACGACATCGTGCAAAAAAATTTAAATTAAAGAAAATGTGTTGTTTGCTTGTTGATGAAATAATATGTACCGTTCTTGGGACAGTAGCCTAATTTGGGCTTTTTTCCTTTTATGGTTAGCTAACCTGATATTTTCTATTGTTGCTATAAAAGTGGTATGACTTCATAGTCGGATAGCTGATACTTAAACTACAGTGAAAATAAACATTTTGGGATAGTCCTTTTAGCAAAATTATATACTTTGATAGTTAATCAACACACCTTAATTTTAGTCAATAGCAGGTCTTGTTTGTGGAGTAATGGCTACATCATCAGGCAAGCCGATAACACTAATCCATTGTTCACATATACATTAACAAACATAAAATGTTTGTGAACAATGGATTAGTGTTAGTGTTACTGGCTGGCATGATGATGATACCTGTGGCAGCGAAACATGTAGCCATTACTCCAGAAATAAGAACTACTATTTTATTGACTAAAATTAAGGTATGTTGATTAATTAAAGTAGTTCTAAAGCTAAACAATGAATATTTTATTGTTACACAAAAAACAGGCAATTTATTTTTACTAAATAACTTTAAGTGGACAGAGCATTCTTAGTAAGTTCTAGATAATGCTAATATATTTAACTTTGGAATATTATGTTTGGTAAGAATGTAAAAATTTAAACCCTTTTAACACGTTCACTGCTAAGGACGTACATGTGAGCTTAACACTGAACACTATGAGAAGCGGCTGACGCACAGTGCATTTCACGCCAACCCCATATTGGTGAGTATTTTAAATACGCAATGCATTGCGTGCTTCGCTCGCCAACTCCCGTAATGATAGTATTTTCAACACTCAGAGCATTTCGTGCGTCGCACGACAACCCACGTGTTGGGAGTACTTTCAATAAACAATGTTTTGCGTGTTTTGTTAGAGTAAAGTATTTTTGTTGAACCTTCATAGTTTTCTTATTTAATCGATCAGATCAAGCTCACAAGAGAGTAAGGCTGTAACCTACTGCATCCGTGTGTATTGTACGTTGTAGTTTAATCAAGTAAATCTAAATATCAGTATGCATGCAATGCACAATGATGTAAAATATGTTGCTGAATACTCTGTTGTGTTGTCTATTTTATAATTTAATTTACACTTTTTAAACCTAGTATTAATTTTTACTACTAAATTTCGGGATTTCGGGGGTAGGGGGGGGGGTTTATTGGGAGTACATTCAATACACAATGTATTGCGTATTGAAAGTACGCCAACCCCCATATTGGGAATATCTTCAACGCACAATGCACGTTTTGATCGATTTTGGGGGAACCAAACGAGCTATAAGGTCGCGTAAAAAACAAAATGTGCAGAATAACATCCTACATTTATATTTATATACAGAAAAATCTAAAACAAAATTTATTCTCGTAGGAAAAATCTCAAAAATTAGTTAATTCCGGTCAAAAAACGTATACTTCAGATTGTTGGATTTTTTTGTCTAACGAACTCGTCCGAGCGACGTAGTTAGCCAACATCTGTACCAAATTTGAACCAAATCGGACTTAAAATGCGGCCGCTAGAGTGCGAACACATATATATGATTTTTAATGACACCCCAAAACGTGTTCTGGGGACCATGATCGGTGCTCATTTGCTACTCCCGACCTTGGGTCTC
>JAGFPH010000926.1:212116-236172 GCA_018207615.1 Philaenus spumarius
CACACACGATCAATTTAAATGCGCAGTTTATCTGTGCAAGTAAAACTGCACAGTTGTGTGAACTGTGTAAACTGTAAGGTGTGTGGGTTACTTCAGTTTTCTCCTCAGTTCTGTTCTCAGTTCTCTCAGGGTTTTCGTGCAGTATAGTCGCAGTAAACGCGTCAATGAAATTCAGAAGTTGTTATTTTTTTTGCTACGGCCGTGACAACAGAAGAGTAAATAATACAGTAAAGAGCTGACGGCGTGGTTAGAAACGACGAGACAAGACTGTGCAAACTGTTCGATTAACTGATCTAACTGCGCAGTTTATCGGTGCAAAGTAGAGTCTCTCGCGCAGGCCAAAAAAATGCGTAAAAATCTGCCAGAACTGCGCAGTTTTCTCAGTTTATCGCAAAGACATGACGTCATACGTGATAAACTGATCGTGTGTGGGCGTCTTTTGGTATGAGACGGCAGTTGACCTTGGACGTTAATACGGCGCACAACATACGTGTAGTGTTTATTGTTCGTATAAGTGTTTACGTGGCCCTTAGTCCAGGATACCCAGAGCAGTCCTTACGATGGCGATTCTCTCTTTTTTGGTGTGACTTCGATCCTCGTGCTGACTTACGTAATAGTAAATGGTAATAGGGGAAAATTTTTTTCAAATAAGGTGGTAAAACGAGGAATTGTTTAAACATTCCAAATGCAATCTCTCCGTTGGCCCGATTGTACTACTGACTTAAAGGCAAAGGCAAGAATAGTTCTCTTTTAGAAAACGAGTCTACTCGCTAACGCGATCGCTCACAAAGTAAATATTACTTTTGTTGGCTGCTTCCAACTAACATCCCAAGAAAACTCCTTTGAGCTCTAAACTCTGATCACAGCAAAATCTGTATGTAGCCAATATAGCGCTCCCATTGCCAGTGTGGATCCATTCCTAATTTATACTACTAGGGGTTCTGTCCCAACCCCGCCTCAGATGGCAGCTTCGCTTCGCTCGCAGTTGGAAAATTCGCTAGAGAATCTCGGTAATCTTCTGTCAACTAAAATTATGAAACCAGGCTTAAATATATTAACAATAGTTGCAAGATTAATTATAACCTCAAATACATGCTTTAGAAACGTCAGAGGTTTTCATTTCGATTTTAGTCCTAGTTGTACTATCTTCAGTCAACTAAAGTTTTGAAACCAGGCCTAAATACAGTAAAAATGATTGAAGGATTAACATAACCTCAATACTATGTTTTAAAAATGAGCCAGGCCTACAAAATTGACTATTATAATTTATCCATCTTTGCCAGGTTTACCTTTTTTTTTTTGACAAAATAAATTGTTAAATCAGGCCCAATTTATTCTAATTCCAACGTGCTAAAACAGTATAAATTAGTTTGTTTTTTTAACAGTAATTAAAAACAATCCAATGAATAGCTGATTTTTGTATAAATTGGCTTGTTTATAAACAGCTGTTTTGATCGCTTTATTTACCATTTCGTTGTTATTTTGTAACCAAGATGGCAACCCATAAGACCCAATGTTAAAAATGTTCAACTTTTAAATTAGATTTTCTCAAAAAATTGCGTTTTTACACGAAATACAACTATATGGGTGTACTTAAAAATCAAAACTACACCTAAATACAAAATTTCTTTGAATTCGTTAGAGCCGTTTTCGAGATCCGCGACAGATACAAAGATACAAAGAGACATACAAAGATAGATACAAGAATTGCTCATTTAAAGTAATAGGATTACATGCATTATTATTATAGTACCTGGGCGACCGAGCATCGCTCAGTACTTTTTTTAGGAAAATGTAGGCAAGTACGAATCACATACTGAATTTATTTTTGTATTTTAGAAATAACAAATAATAATTATAATCATTAGATAATTTATATTACCTTTATAGAAATATAAAGAATGCAGAAACTGGTAAAATTGGTTTTAGAACGGTTAATAACAGCACAAAAATAATGTTTTAGTTATGATTGGTGTTGAAATGAGCTGATAATGGAAATATTATAGGAAACAGCTGACTACTGTTATTATTATATTCAATAAACATATGTAACGATTTTAAACTCCATAAGCCCAAAGTTAAAATTTTTTAATTTTCAAATGAGTTGATTAAAAAAATACGAGTTTTCCTGAGGTAGTGGTTTTTACGAATCGATTTTCCAGACCCGAAAGCCTCTAATCCCAAACTCTCGGCGAAATATTTCCGCTGGATCTCGATATTGCTCGTACGTACAAACAAACGTACGTACAAACAGATATTGTTCGTATTAGAGTATAGGATTACAAGGTGGAGGCTACCTGCCAAAGTTTGTGTTATTTATATTAATTTCTTGATGACGTCATAGAGTGATTTAAACTCTGATGCTGGAGTGAAAACTCCGAAACCGCGTTAGTAGTGTAATGAAAAAGAAGTTACCTGACGGAGTCCGCACATATGGTAACATATTGTTATTTCAAATTAGAGATCATTGTATTAATTCAAGACTTCATTGTTTGTGTTGAAGGTGTTCTAGAGTAATGCACAAATTTTGAATTAAACTTTAGTGTAATTTTGAACTTACACATATAGTTGTAAATTTTCATCAAAACATGGTTACGGAATATTTTACAGAACTCCAGAATTTGACATTTTAAGTTGAAAAAATTAAATATTTATGTTAGTTAACCTTGTATCACTGATTAACACTAAAGCTATATTCCTAAAGCTATATCATCATTCGGTGTATAGGAACAAAATACTGTCAAAATCGGATTTTCTTTTTGAAATTACTGATTGGTGAACTTGTACCAAAACACTTTAAGTCTGGAGTCTGTATAGGAAATTCAAGACTAGTAGCCAGTCTCATTTTTAAATAATATAAGAGCGTAAGAGAATTTAATAAAAAGATAAAAACCGGATTCTTTAAGACTTCATTTCCTTGATGAAGCCAATCGGAAGGTATTTATCTCTTTTCATCTATCAAGGCATCCGAGGAATTCCTTCATACAGTATTCCCAGCTTTACGAGTCTTCTTCCCCGAAAATGCTTATGATACGAAATTACCATCTTCTGTTTTACTTTACGGTTTGTCATTTGTAAGTGTTGAACAAATCCAGCTTTACATTTGAATTTACATTTTTGCACCTTTCGCAGTAAAAAGTGTTTTTTACATTGTTCAACTAGTAAGAATCACAGGCTTCGTGAAAAATCACAGGCAGATTAATTAAATACACATCAGAAATAAATCATTTAAAAAAAAATACTACGGTATTTAAGACTTTATCTAGGCCTACCTAACTATGCTGACGGGGATTTTTAACTCGGTAAATGTGTACAATTACAAGGGTTCTAAAACTGTAGGAATATTTGATAAAATTTTGTATTTATATACGTTATTATGTATTTAAACAAAGATACAAATTTTATCTTTTAATTGCTTTTTATTTCATACTGATAGACCAAATTATTTAGAAGTTATTGATATTATAGTGAAGAAATTAATAATCGAATATGTTTATATGTTATACGAAGATGAACGAATATTTCTGAAGCTAAGCGAATGGGGATCTCTTCTTTAAATTTGTATAAACGAATATATTGTTGATGCAAGGTTGAACTTAAATACAGTTTATAATCTCAAAACAAATATTATAACGTATTATAGCATACATTAGTTCCATAACTCATATTTAAAAAAATCAACTTCACAAGGAATTATAATGATTGCAGTTGTTAATATAACGCCAAAGTACAATCTACGCTAGGTTTTGAACTGATGATGGGTGAAATCAGCTGTTATATTATATGGTATACTAGCTGACCCGTATGGCGTTGCCCGTGGTGGTTGGTATTTTCAGTATTTTTAACGTAATTGTATTCTTTTTAAGTGTTCAGTCAGTGAGTGCGGTATTTGGCTTTTATATATATAGATCTTAAATAATAAAAGCACTATTGTCATAATAATAAAAGATCTGAAATTATGATTTTAGTAAATTTGATCCCCCCCAAACCCCTCCTGAAATTTCGAAATTTTTCATACCCTTTCTTAGTGAGCACCTATGGCCCTAGAGGAAGCTACATACCAAATTGTATTCCAATCCGTTCGGTAGTTTTGAAAAAATCGTGATTTAATAACTTTGATCCCCCCAAACCCCCCTAAAATTTCGAATTTTTTAAAACCTTTTCTTAGCGAGTGCCTATGGCTCTAGAGGAAGCTACATACCAAATTTCATTCCGAACCGTTCGGTAGTTTTGAAGAAATCGTGATTTAATAACTTTGATCCCCCCAAACCCCCCTCTCTAAAATTTCGAATTTTTTCAAACCCTTTTTTAGTGAGCACCTATGGATTAGGCTACATACCAAATTTCATTTCAATCCGTTCCGTGGTTTTTGAGAAATCGTGATGAGCGAGTCAGTGAGTGAGTGAGTGAGTGGTATTTCGCTTTTATAGATATAGATTATAAGTTACTCACGTACCTACGGACGTACACTCGCTTTTGATTGTAAAAGGTTTTATTTCATTACATTAGCTTTTTATTATTTTACGCTTAAGGTATTCCAAAATTGTAAACTGAAAATAAAGAAACAGTAGGCTTAGTCCAAGGTTTGTAGGCATTTAATAAGGTTGCTAGACTGAATATATGTCCAGGAGTCCGAGCTGGTTTACTAAAACGTCTCCTAATGGAATAAGAACATTTAGACCCTTCGCTCACGGGGCGAGAGACACTCGAAGTCGAAAGCATTCCCTCTCCACTTGACTTTCAATGTAAGTGGATGGGTATCTTCCCTATGGAAATTTTCTAAAAAGGAACACATGATTATTTATTTGGATTATGTAGCTGATAGTTGTTTTGCCTGTCTGAACATTTTGTTCCTCGACTTATCATCAGACCCGACGGTTGTTGTACTAACTCCAAAGGCTAGTTGCTAATGTTTTGCTCAAGAGTCCGTTCCAAGTTTAATATTTAATTTGAATATAACTCTAACTTGCGTCGTTATTAGCGAATTTCCATAGGAAACATGAGCTATTGCAGTGGCCCTTATGGTAAGACCCAAGGTCGGGAGTAGCAAATGAGCACCGATCATGGTCCCCAGAACACGTTTTGTGGTGTCATTAAAAATCATATATATATGTATATGTGTTCGCACTCTAGCGGCCGCATTTTAAGTCCGATTTGGTTCAAATCTGGTATACGTATTGGTTGTCTATGTGGCTCGGACGAGTTCGTTAGCCAAAAAAATCCAACAACCGGAAGTACGTTTTTGACAGGAAGTAACTATTTTTTTAGAATTTTACTACGAGAATGAATGTTTTGTAGAGTTTTTTATAAAAATATAAATGTAGGATGTTATTCTGCACATTTTGTTTTTTTACGCGACCTTATAGCTCGCTTGGTTCCCCCAAAATCGACCAAAACGTAAAATACCATAAAAGTACCCGGTTCGAAGTCAAGTGGTGCAAACAAATTCTACTAATATATTGCGTACACAAAGACAGCTGATCAACGCCTTCGTGAGTAGACCTATTTTCCAAATTGTTGGTTGAAACCCTAAAACATAGGCATATAAACTTAATTTTGGAAATTTGCTCAACCCACGTCAGCGGTCCAGCTGCGTGGTCGAATTATTTAAAATTATGTAATTTCCATAACACGTTAACGGGATTAAAAAAAATTAATTCCCCCAAAATCGATCAAAACGTAAAATACAATAGAAGTACCCGGTTCAAAGTCATGTGGTGGATTCTACCGTGGGGTTGGCACGAAACACGTAATGCATTGTGTATTGAAGACACTCCCAATATTCGTAATGGCGTGCGAAGCATGCAATGCTTTGTGTATTGAAGACACTCCAAATATGCGGAATGGCGTGCAAACCATTTTGCAGCTATTCAGCACCGTCGTGAATATACCTATTTCCCAAATTGTTGGTTGAAACCCTAATACATTGGCGTATAAACTTAATTTTGGAATTTCGCTCAACTCACGTCAGCGGTTCAGCTGCGTGGTCGAATTATTTTGATTATGATGCTAATAGTTTTTTGCCAGCCTGAACATTCTGTTCCTCGACTTATCATTAACATTACGGTTGTTGTACTAACTCCAAAGGTATTAAGCTATTACTGTTTTGTTCTAGAGTTCGTTCCACGTTTAATATTTTTAAATTTGAATATATCTCTAACTTTCGTCTTTATTTTAAAAGGTAAGTTGTGCGTTGTAGATTATGTCTCCTTTAGCAGCTCAAACACTTAAGCGGATTTATACACAATCAAGGATACAACAAAGGGTCCTGTCGAAGGATAAAGGTGTTAAGTCTGATGAGAGGAGCGTTGTCAGGTAAACGTTTTTATAAAACGTTTTTTTAGATTATTACACAATAAAACCTCTCTGTACTGTACTTATTTAAAGGGGAAGACTTTGTAATGGTTCAAAGGAAACACTAATTTGATTCGGAAGATATTATATTTTTTTAAGTGATATAGGATATCTACGGACATATATCTACTAATATTATAAAGAGATAAAATTTGTTTGTTTGTTTGTTTGAATGTAGGTGGTAATCCCTGAAACTATTGAACCGATTGAAAAAATAGTTTTACTAATAAAATGTTTCACTATTCCTGAGTAACTTAAGCTATACTCCATGTTGATAAAAACATTTTTTATTTCAATATTTGTAAATTTATAAGGAGAAAATTCCTAGACTGATGAACCAATACATATTTCTTGAATGTATTTATATTCATTACCATAGCAACCAATTGAATGCAATAACAGATAAAACTTAAAACATAACAGATAAAACAGACGTAAAATTACTATCAAGCGTAAAATTGATAAACCAAAACACATGCTTCTTAAATGTATTTACATTCATTGCTGTATCAACCAATTTGGTAACTCTTTTTTCGTTACTCGTATTTTATATCTGTCATTGCCATAGCAACCAATTGATAACACTTTTTTCGTTACGCATTACATTTTCTATTTGTTAAGTCCTACCGCAAACCGCGTTAAGGAAGTTCGTTCCAAAAAGTATATAGAAATTGATACTCAATTTCAATACATTGAAATTGTTGAAATGAATATAAAGAATATAATTATATTCTTGAATATTGTTTCAAGTAAAGAATATATTTGATTATATCTTCTAAAAATTAAAATACCAGTAGGTATTTTTAGAAGTATAATTTGATCTCAACACTTTTCTGTAGAGAGGTGGATTGTTTTGTTATCGAAAGCCATGTCAACGATCTACCTTTCACATTAGATGAAGGTTGACATTTCGGTAAAACCGCTTTAATTTAAACGTTGATGGAAACTCTACCTTGGCAAGTTTATATTCAGCCTGGGTTTCAAGTTAAATACATACAAGTAGAGAATATCAGTTTATTCTTATAATCACTGTGGTTGATTTCAACGTATCACATCTACAATTTTAAATTTATATTAGAAATCACTTCTAGTTAATGAGATGTCATCGTTGTAATCGATGGCACTGGTTAGGGTAAACTGAACTTATTGTAATATTCAGTAATCAGTTATCCGATTATGATGATTTTTTCGTGTTGTGCATTGTCTCGTTATATAGGTTATACGTAGATTATCTCTTTGCTGTTTATCAAACAGAGTAATACGAGTTGTTTCAATAGATTATCCGTTTACAAATCAAACATTGTGTTGGTAAAGGTGGTACCAAGTTGGTAAAGGTGGTACCAAGTTGGTAAAGGTGGCACCAAGTTGGTAAAGGTGGTACCAATATGGTAAAGGTGGTACCAAGTTGGTAAATGTGGTACCAAGTTGGTAAAGGTGGTATCAAGTATTGGTAAAGGTGGTACCAAAATAGTAAAGGTGGTACCAAGTTGGTAAAGGTGGTACCAAGTATTGGTAAAGGTGGTACCAAAATGGTAAAGGTGGTACCAAGTATTGGTAAAAGTGGTACCAAGTCTGTAAAGGTGGGTACTAAATATTGGTAAAGGAGGTACCAAGTTGGTATAGGTGGTACCAATATTGTAAAAGTGATACCAAGTCTGTATAGGTGGGTACTAAGTATTGGTAAAGGAGGTACCAAGTTGGTAAACGTGGTACCAAATTGTCGTACAATAATAAGACATTTTACAAACTGCAAGCAGAGGCAGCCGTGTTGACAATTATTTGTAGATTAAACCTATAGAATTAAATTTAAAACAATGGTTATTGTTTTCGTTCAAGGGGATGTTTAAGCTTAAAAGGGTAGTTTTTTTAATGTGCATTATATACGTAGGTTTTACATTTTTTTTAAATATAAGGAATAATAAAATAAAAAAATATATAAAACTTGTTTTTTTAAAAAAGATTATCTTGGGTAACAAAAAAATGTAAACATATTTTACCTTAGTAACTTTCTGTCGGACGATCCTTGTTTTCCGTCGTTGTTATACGACGGCCGTTTCGACAGTTTTTATTCAGTCATTTTCAAATATTTCCAGCTGTTCGCACACTGGCAACGTTGTCTTCATTAAAACATTTAAACACATATACAAACATAAAAATACTTATACGGGTAGTGTGTTATATAAAGTTAAAATTTCCATATAGACACTCGGCAAAATGCATTCGGCACATACTACCGTGTTCAGTTCAAACTCACACTATCACTATCACACAAATCAATCAAATTAAAACAACGTAAATAAATAAACGTAATTTACATAACTAAATCAACGTATTAAATCAGGTAAGTACGTCTACGCCTTACTTGCGAGTAATAATAAAAACGTTATTACAATTTTAATAAACAAAATGTAATAATTATTATATTAGGCCTATCTTCTAATTTCTACATAATTAAATTTAGTATCTACATTATTCTTTATCATTGTTGTATGATAGTTGACGCGATTCGGAAGTACTCCGTCTTCTAAACTACCACCGTACAACGCTAGGACTGGCAAATTGTGCAAAACCTAACCATTTTAATACCTTTTCCAATTACAGAGTTATTGAAAATAAAATGAGGCCAAGGTCGTAGCTAGGGGAGAGGGTTAAGGGGCCAAAATCCCCTCCTCCCCGAAATCCCGAAATTTAGCAATAAAGATTACTATTTTTAAAAAGTGCAAGTTAAATTATAAAATAGACTACACAACAGAGGATCGAACAACATATTTTACATCATTGTGCGTTGCATGCATGCTAATATTTAGATTTGCTTGATTGAACTACAACGTCCAATACACATGGATGCAGTAGGTTACAGCTTTACTCTCTTGTAAGCTTGATCTGATCTATTAAACTAGTAGTTCTGTGAACAGTAGACCTCGCTCGTTGAAATAACAAATGTGGTTTTGAGCTTAGGTTAAAAATAGTGTGCCAGTAAGGAAGTAAGCACAAGGTATAGCCAGTGAAACATTATTTACAATTCCCGCGATTCCGGGATTTCTAGTTCTCGTTTTTATTTCTTTTCTTGAGCTTTAATTGCTAAAGATTTTCTTTTAGAGGCATTGTGTTTTATTTAGGTTAATAATGCGTAAGATAGCTAAAAATATCGCGTTATAGAGGGACAACATACAATTAAATATTTACATACTTAAATAACTCAAACTTAACAATGTATTTACATTTCCATAACTTCCATATCATATTCCAATATTAGAAATAATGAAAACAAACTATGTTATAACGTCGTGATAGTGATCTCAACCAATGTATCAACACTTCCCACGGTGTCCTACGGTCATTTTTTGTATGTCCTTTATCGCCGCGAGGTTTCATTTGTTTCATCTCATTTTGTAATTGAAAGCTAAGTAAAAAGCTAAGTCAAACACTTTTATGAAATTTACAATGATAATTTACAGGTATACATTTCAATTCTTTGATTTATCCTATACACTTTCTTATAATAATATGTCATTTTTGGGCAAATAAATAATGTAATAATAAGTAATTCCTAAATTACTATTCAAAATAGGCCTAGTTTTGTTAGCAGTCTTGTAGTAGGAACATAAAAACTGGTGTTTTCAAAATAAGAAATTTGAAATTGACAAATATTTTTATACAATTCTATTTAGAACTAAATTACGAAACTTTTTTACATTTATGAAAAAAATTACAATAATTTTTACTAATTTGTATGTAGGCCTGAAGTTAAACATTTTTCTTTCGTTACTGAACGTGGTTGTTTCTTGAGCTAATAACTTTCTTAATTTTACTTCAATAATTTTTTTACTGGCATATATGAATTCTTTAAACCTTTATCTACAAAAAAACTAAGGAACACTTTTGAATTGGTTTAGAATAAACGTTTAAAAACATGGTTGAAATACAAAAACTTGGACGATTTTTAACAAATTCGAAGTTTACGGCCATTTTGTGAGCTTACCGTTAGAGATACGGAAAAAATCAAGAATACAATTTTGTTTAAAATTTAATTTGCTTCTAGCAAAATGTTATTAATTTTTAAATTCGACTTACGGTTAAGTCACAAACTGGCTTTGGAAAAAAGCTTACACTGAGAGAAATGGTCCGGCCGCCATTTTTATTTTATTTAAGGGGTTAAAAATGAAAAATGGAAAAAACCGTATATATACATGGCTCGGCCTAGGCATAAGGAACATTCATGCAAAAAATCATCAAAATCGGTCAAGGCGTTTGGCCGTAATCGTGAGGCAGACACACAGACGAAATGCCGAACGGTCAAGTTAAAACGGAGACCTCGCTTACGCTCGGTCAATAAGAAAACTATGAAGGTTCAACAAAAATACTTTACTCTAACAAAACAAAATCATTCATCATCCTTACATCCTATAATATTTTACATGGGTAACTATCAACATTTTAAAAATAAACATGGATATCGGTGTTTAACACGTGCGTCCGTAGCACACAGGCTTAAAATTGGCGTGCGAATCACGCAATGCACTGTGTACTGAAAATACTCCCACTATGGGGTTGGCTTGTGAAGCACGCAATGCACTGTGTATTGAAAATACTCCCAATATTTGGTTGGCGTGCAAAGCACGCAATGCACTGTGTATTGAAAATACTCCCAATACGGAGGTTGGCGTACGAAGCACGCAATGCATTGTGTATTGAATATAATTCCAATACGGGGTTGGCGTGCGAAGCACGCAATGCACCGTGTATTGAAAATACTCCCCCAATATGGAGGTTGGCGTGTATAGCACGCAATGCATTGTGTATTGAAAATACTTCCAATATAGGGCAGGCGTGCGAAGCACGCAATGTACTCTGCGTCGACCGCTTCTCATAGTGTTCAGTGTCACACGTGTTAAAAGGGTTTAAATTCAAATCCCCCCCCTTGTCCTGCCCCCCCCCCCCCCCCTCCCTTGACTGAGGTTTTTTACCCGCAGTATGTTACAACGAAAAGTATAAAATATTTAAACTCAAATGGAAAACATTTCAATTGCTAAAAACTCTGAAATGAACATCGCAAGTTCTTTCAATTCCCATCTGCATACGCTGAGCCGTATCGACTCCGTACAACCCTATACTGAGCTGGGTATAAATTCAGCTACAACCCTCAAGCTTTGTGGGCAGAGTAACGAAACCAATAACGAGCGCAAACATCGCCCGAGAAGAAACCGAGTCAAAGCACAGATTAGAGTCGAGCAGGGTTTATCTAGAAAGGGGAACTTTTTATCCCGGTTTAATAAAGTCTGGAAGCGGTAACGTATTGGACCCCATTTGTGTTTATATTGTTTTGCAAAAAAAAAAAAAAAGTTGTATATTTTGGATAGAAAAACATGTGATTTGCTTGTATTAATTAACCATTATAACCGCCTTCCACTATAAACATATCTACTCAAATTAATTAGTTTGCGGAAGTAAAATGTACTAAAAATATGTTATAAATATTGTGATTGACTTGTGAGAAGAGAACTTTATAGAATACTAAGGCTCCACCCGCCAACCCCCAATGGAACCTTCTAAAAACATATGTTATGTTTTATTTATAAGCAGAGATTACCCCCTACATACAAACAAACAAATTTTACCTCTTTATAGAAAACAGCTGACTACTGTTATTATTACAGTCAATAAATAATATATGTAATGGTGCTTACATTTTTGTTAAATATTGAGTATATTTGTTGTTTTTATGTTCAATAGATGAAGCAGTTTTCTAAAAGTATATAAAAACACGCTTGTATTCAAATGAAAGTTTGTGTCAAAATTTCAAAGCAAAATTGGTGAAGAACTTTCGGAGATTATCGATTTTGAACAAACGCACATTTACATTTTGATTTATATAGATAAAGGTGCAGGATTGATAATAACCTGAAGATGGTAAATAATGTGAAATTTTCAAATTAAATTATTTCTTATATTTTATAACATCACTTATAATAATGGAAGAACCAGCAAGGCTCAAGTCACCACTTAGGTCCTAACCTAAAAGCTATAAATACAAAAATAATTGCTTCAAATTTTGAAATCAGCTGTTAATGGAAATATTGGAGCAAACAGCTATATTATCTGTTATTTTATTAAATTGGTTGCTATTGTAATAAACGTATATAAATGTGTTGGTTTATCATTCTAGGCATAACCTAGGATTTTTTCCGGTTAAATTTACAACTATTGAAATAAAAAATGGTTTTTATCGAAATGAATTATAGCATATGTTACTCAGGGATATTTATTAGCTTTTTATTAGTAAAACTATTTTTTCAATCGGTTCAGTAGTGTCAGAGATTACCCCCTACATACAAAACAAAAAACAAAAAAAAAAACAAAAACTTTACCTCTTTTTAATATTAGTACAGAAAACTTGGACTGAAAATCTCACAACTAATACCGAACGCGTTTCAAACACAAGTTGCCATCTTCAGTAATGAAACTGTAACTATTATTACGGTTATCTATATAAATCAAAATGTAAATGTTCGTTTGTTCAAAATCTAAAATCTCCGAAAGCTCTTCACCGATTGCTTTGAAATTTTGACACAACAAATATCCACGAGTGTTTTTATATACTTTTTGAAAAACAGCTCCCTCTGTTGGATAACAAATAACACAAACTATACTAATTATTTTACAGCTATGGATTCGCCACGATAATGAAATATGTTTAGTGTAGGTATAGTAATCAGCTTTTTGTTTAGCTCTGATATATTCATTAACAGCTGATTTCAAACTTTGAAACGATTGTATGTATTTTTAACTTTTTGGTTAGGTTTACATAAGCAATGCCCTCTGTTGAACGTAAAAATATCACACACTATACAAAATATTTTACGGCAATGGGATCGTCATAGTAATTAATGTGCCGTTTTCGAGTCGCGCGGCATCAATATCTTACTTCGTCAAAAACTTCGTAATATGCAGTCTACCTTACCGACTCTACTCGCGCTCTTCTAGTCTTCTTTTTTCCCGCAAGGCAAGCACTCAACAGACAACGGTTGTTATTAACGTCAGTCACGCGCTCTTAACCAGTTCTTGGACAGCAGCTGTTTGTCACGTGACCAACCTAAAACAGGCCATGCAGTCGGTTGCATCCGTAGCCATTTTTTTTGTTCTCTTTGTCAACCTGAGAAGCAACGACGTTAAGTTCGCTTGTAATGCCGTTCTTAATTTTGTATATGCTTTAGTCGTGAGTTAAGGACTGGGCGTTATTTATCTAAAATGTTTTTGTGTTAAGACCTATTCAACAAATTCCAGGTATGTAATAAGTAATATTACCAAATCGAAATGTCTTGGTTTTTCATGTTTGGTTATAAAACATTACCTTGTAAGTTTTGGCAATCAACTTAGGTTTACATTTAATATTATAAAGAATATTTCAAATTCATTAAGTATATTTTAATATCCATGTAATTCAAATTTTCTTTCTTTGAATACAATCAGTATACAATTAATGTAACCTGCCTATTTGCAAACTCAAGCCTAGCTTAAGGCAATTTATGTAATCTTTTGTTATCAATTTAAAGCCACGAAGTAGAGCTGTGTAACTTTGAACAAATAAGAACATTTTAAAACCTATCATTCAAATAATAATATCTCTGAAATATTTTGAGCACATAAGCATTAGCATTTTGAAGGTTTAACATGTGCTTTCTGGACATGTGGTAATAGTTAAAGTTAACAAGACAAATGCTAACAAGTTAACTTTGGTTAAAACTTGAATTAACAGTTAACATTTTTTTAACCCTGCTTGTTAAACACTTATCAAAAATAATATAAAGGCAAACTTTTAGCCTAAAGGCTGTTCACTATGTTTTGGTTTTAAAGCCTATTTAAATGCTAAAAACATGTTGTTTTGTTTTGCATGCAGTGTATAACTGGTCCAAGTTCAGCATGGAGACTTAGAAATGTTCTGCTTCTAAAACAAACTTTACCTGCTGACCACCAATGCAACTTTACTGTTTAATTTCGGCGACAGTGCCTAGTGTTTTGAAATAGCTACAATAAAATTACCAAATACCTTAAAGCATAGCTATGAACTCTATAAAAAAGTTGTACTAAAATCTGCAGTGAACATTCTCACAAACTGTTTTTGAATAGGTTGTGTAATATTTTGTTGTCTTGTTAAAAAATTTATAATATATAATATATGTTTTTTTGTAAATTAATTATATTGAGAGGTGCGCTATAGCAATTTTTGGAACTACAGTCCTCAAAGGACTTTCAGTAGAAATTATATATCCTTTTTTTATTATAGAGAGACGTCTCACCAC
The DNA here is from genome assembly GCA_018207615.1 of Philaenus spumarius. Lineage (NCBI taxonomy): Eukaryota > Metazoa > Arthropoda > Insecta > Hemiptera > Aphrophoridae > Philaenus > Philaenus spumarius. The sequence goes on from JAGFPH010000926.1 coordinate 226,771, forward strand.
ATCATTAAATGCCATTATTTTTTATTATTTAATTTTACTTAGCATTAAAGTTGGCCAACAAAATAAATGTTACTTATTAATAAATCCATGGTACTATATGTTAAATTTTTGTAATTCTGTATAATTATAATTTTGTATAAATTTGTAATTATTATTAATGGGGAGGGTTTTTCAACTTTTAAATTTTTAGGGAGGAACCTTTGAAATTTAACTAAATTTATATTGTAAAACTATTTTTTTTAAAATTCTTTTCTGTAACTAAGGGCATGTACATTTTCATTCTTTTGTAACTAAGGGCATGTCATATTTTTTTATATTTTTGGTCAATAAACCTAAATCTAATCTAGCTTTTCTTTTTTGAGTTGAATTCAATATATCATAACAATTTTTGTGAGTGATCAGCTAAGACATTTCTTCAGTTTGGCGAGTGTTGTTTTCAAGGTAAGTCTTTTGAACATGTACAGTCTATGTGGTCCAGTATAGCTTCCGTTTCTTTTATTCGTTTTTATCTAAGACTGGTATATTAATAATTAAATATGTTTATAGTTGGTACAGTAATCGGCTATTTAATATAACATTTTCGTTAACAGCTAATTTTAAAATTTTTTACAAATTTTTGTATTTCTAACTTTTTAGGTTATGTTTGTGTGTAAGTGTATACACGATTATTTCTGGTTGTGTTAACCTTTATTATATCTTCTATTATAAAATATATTAAATAATTACATTTATACCTTTAGCATTATTTACCATCTTAGCTTTGAGGTTATTATTATAAGATACACCTTGTATTATAAAGAAAACATAACATATGTATGTAGAAGGTCCCAACGGGTTGGCGTGAGGAGCACGCACGGGCCTCCCATATAGTAACTATATAAAATTATAACTCGAGGTATAGTTGGATTATTGTAGCTAGTGCATCAATGAAGATGGCGACATTGTCGTTGAAACACGTTTGAGTTGATAAACGAAATACTTGCGAGATTTTATGTCCAAGTGTTATTCTATTAAAGTACGAACAATGTGTTAAAAGCAAATTGGACAACAATGTAACTGTTGGGTCTTCATTATTTGAAGATGATCTTCATTGATATTCATGATCTTCATTAAGTTAGTGAAATTATTAGTATGATCAGTATCTTTTATATCTTTTGTCATCAAATATAAGCAACGACAACATAAAATATTCTTTGGTAATATACCATACATAAGCACACGAAATATACGCGTATTTCTCTCTATTTTGTAAAAAATGCTCCTGACATTCGAGCAAAAACTCTGGTACTAATTGGCATGCATCAGGATCCAGGTCATCGCTCCCCTCTGCACTCTACACCGAATCAAGTACTCATGTACAAATAACAGAGTTTACAATAATATATTTTTATTTCCTTCATCGTGAGTCCACTCGGGGGTTGGTGAGCGGAACGAGCAGGATTTAGCCCTCTGCAGTCAATTCCTCATTCACCGTGCAGTACAGGTCTTTCGGGAGATAGTCATGCTGCTACCATTACTGGTGTTGGGTTTTGCGATAAATGTGTAAATACTGTTTTGTAACAACTGTATTAACTTAAGTTTGGAGGACCACCTAGAACCTAAAGTGTTTAGGAACCTTGTTTGTACACATATGATTATAACTAAATAACTATACTGATTGAATTGTATTGAATTACAGTACCTAATAACTGCACGAGGCTTGTACTTGTAAATTGTATTATGGTGGTAGTTGGCGTCGGTTGTTGATATGGCGTCGTCCTTGTACACGTTAGTCACTATTTGAATACAATTTGACACACACAGTTCACAATTCACAATTCAATAGGTATTTAGTATAACACATATGTACAAGTAAATCAATTCGTTTCACAACAGACGGGATAAAAGTCAGATTTTACAGGAAAGTATAAGAAATAAAGCGTTAAAACTTTGGATGCTTCCAAATAAAATTAGCGTTAGTTCGTAACTTAAACCAAAATAAAATTAGCGTTGGTTTGTAAATTAAACCAAAATAAAACATCTACGAGGTGCGTTGAGTCAGCGTGACAGACAGCCAAAATGACACCGACAGATTGCAGCGATAGACTGACTCTTCTTCAGAAAAACGGGAAACAGGCGTTCAAACTATCGACCAATCAGATTGCTGGATGGATCGCATGATCTAAAAGAAGCGTAAACATTAATTAGGTTATATTTTCCGTTTTGAAGTGGACCCGTGCTCTGTTCTGCAAGCACATCCAAGAGCAGGGAGCGGTAATTTTAAATAAACGCGTTTGCACTAAACAACTGGGAACATCACGTTTGTTGTCATGCTGGTTGCGTCAACTGTCCGAGCGTTGCGTTGGAGTTGATGTTTTTTGGACGGTTAGTATCGCTGAGGCTGCTGTTTGGATAACATGGCTTATGGGCGCTCCGTACTGCACGGTGAACGGTGAAATCGAGTGTAGTATCTTTATGTGAAAAATTTAAATCAAAATAAAGATCGTCTTAGTTTTCAAAAGATGTTATTTTATTGTTCATTACGGAATTAGTAACTATAAATAAATGTTACATTAACGAAATTAAATTATTAAAATTTAATTAGTAATTTGTTTTTACTGGGTGAGCAACTTTATTATTAAAAAGAAGGTAAGAGATGTTATTATGCAACATCTAAACTGGGAGCAGTCAATCACCGTCAGGGAGAACCTTAGAAATCTATTTACAAAATCCAAAAATTGTTCCATGCGGTAAAAAAAAAGAACATTTTTGTTTAATACAGTTTTATAAACATGGGAAATCAGCCTTTTCATTTTATTTTACCAGGCTTAACGGCAACATATTATGATTATTTTTGTGACCATTTATGACACAGTACATTTGGAATCGTATAAATGTTATTATTCTCTTTTTATAATAAATACTTAAAAAGTTACCCAATTGTCGATGTTCACGTATTAATATAATGATTATTAAGGTTGTATAATTAAAATTCATTGTGCCAATACTAGATTTTGATTTTGTTTCAGGTATGAAAATGAAATGCACTACCCTTATCTTCCAGACGAGTTAGAACACTTAAGGTTTGTGATGAAACTTATTTCGTTTTATTAAAAATAGACAACAAGAAACTTTGATAAAACGTAACTTGTGGAAAATTTATAATTAAACTAAGTAAATAATTATTAAAGACGTTTTAAATTTCGTGGGGTAATTCGTGCCAATCAGGTAAGTTTTCCATTTATAATAGTGACAAATAAAGAATTACTGATTATTATTTATTATTTCTACTAATTTATTTCGAGCACAGAGCAGCAGCTCTTCAGCTCCTCCGTGAGTAGATCAATTTCCTAAATAGTTGGTTGAAACCCTAAAATCATATAAATAAACAGTACCAGGAACTGGCACATACTTTCTCACAAACATATTTAAATTATTGAACAGATTCACTGTGACTTGTAGGGTGGGGTAGGAGAGGGGATTTTTTATTAAAGTCGAAGATTAACTAATAAATATTATTATTATTATCTAGAGAGAAAACTATTCGATCGATTTCGAACAAATTTGCACCAAACACGCCAATTAGGTCTTTATAGATGCACGTAAAAAGGTTTTGAAATTTTTTGAAAAACAACCCCCTTTATGGCTAAAAAACCCCCAAAAATCAGTTATTATAATTATTATTAGCTAAACAAGAATTTTTAGAAAGATACGGTTTTTTGCATATGGTAGGGCACATTAAAGGCTACAAATAAGCCAAATTTTATCAAAATCGTTAGAGCCGTTTTTTTATAAAAAAATAATAGCTGAATTTTTGGGGGGTTTTTTGCCAAAAAGGAGGTTGTTTAAAAAAAAATTCAAAACTGTTTTTCGTACATCTATACAGGCCTACTTGATATGTCTGGTGCAAATTTGGTTGAAATCGATCGAATAGTTTTCCCTCTAGCTTTGTATACATACAGACATACATACAGACATACAGACAGACATTTTGTAAAAACCACTTTTTTGGACTCAGGGGGTCCCAAAACGGATATTTCCACAAAAATCTCAACATCGATTTTTTTTGCGATCACTATAACTTACTTTGTACCCTACCCTATGCAAAATCCACATATTTCAAAAAATTCTCGTTTAGCTAACAATAATAGTAATAACTGATTTTCGGGGTTTTTTTTGGCCAAAAGGGGTATGTTTCAAAACCTTTTTTCTTGCGTCTATACAGGCCTAATTGACATATTTGGTGCAAATTTGTTCGAAACCGATCGAATAGTTTTCTCTTTAGCTAATTATAATATTATTTATTAGTTACTCTCTTACTTACTCTCTTACTCTCTTACCCTCTCCTATTTTATTTAACACCTACAATTATGAAGTCACAGTTGGGGTTACATACGAGGGTTGGCGTGCGAAGCACTCATGCATTGTGTATTGAAAATATTCCAAATACGGGGGGTTGAAGCACTCAATGTACTGTGTATTGAAAATTCCTGCAATACGGGGGTTGGCGTGCAATGCACTGTCGCTTTTCATATTCAGTGTCAAGCTCACATGTGCGTCCTTAGCAGTAAACGTGTTAATAATTTAAATACGTTTGTGAGAAAGTATGTGCCACTTTCTGATACCGTTTATTCAATTAGTTCTAGTATAAAATACGGTTAAGAATAATGTCAAAACGTCAAGACCTTCACACCGCCACAATGACGATAATACTCGCACAACAAACGGATAGACCACTGCCAGTGTAATATTTTGTCGATGTTTAGATTCAGTAAAGTCGAGCTTTTCTCCAACGCGACTTTGGGAGACGATGCTGAAGGTTCTTCTGAAATAATCGATCATCCCCCGAAGCGGAAGCTCTCTGAGACGCATTACCTTCACCTCTGCCTGATCAGAATAATAGGCATACATTATTCATGGATAGTGTCAATAATGTTAACCCCGCACTACAAGCTGAATGTATAGATATTCAATGCGTTCAGGGACACTTTTGTTGGGGATAGATTATAAATTAATAATTAAGTAAAGTCCGTGAGATGTTATTGAACTAATTATGTTTCGTAAATTTTTGAAAGTACGTTTAGACACGTTTTTATTTAGGTGTATTTTGAGAGAATTCTTTTTCACAAACATAAAACAATAACTAGGGGCTCTGCCCCTGGACGCTTTGTGTCCCAACCCCGCCTCGGCCTTCGGTCTCAGATGGCTGCTTCGCTTCGCTCGCAGTTGGAAAATTCGCTAAAGAATCTCTTTAATCTTTGGCTCGTTTGTACATAGGTTTGTAAAATTATGAAACCAGGCTTAAATATACTAACAGTAATTACAAGATTAATTATAACCTCAAATACATGCTTTAGAAACGTAAGAGGCTTTCATTACGTTTTTACTCCTAGTTTTACTATCTTCTGTCAACTAAAGTTTTGAAACCTGGCATAAATATAGTAAACATTATTGCAGGATTAACATAACCTCAATACTATGTTTCAGAAATGAGCCAGGGCTATATTACAAAATTGACTATTAGAATGTATCCATCTTTGCCAAGTTTACCTTTTTTTTTTGACAAAATAAATTGTTAAATCAGGCCCAATTTATTCTAATTTCAACGTGCTAAAACAGTATAAATTAGCTTGTTTTTTTAACAGTAATTAAAAACTATCCAATGAACAGCTGATAAAACAGTATAAATTGGCTTCTTTATAAACAGCTGTTTTGATCGTTTTATTTACTATTTCGTTGTTTTTTTGTAACTAACATGACAACCCATAAGACCCTATGTTAAAATTTTTCAGCTTTTAAATTAGATTTTCTAAAAAATAGCGTTTTCCACGAAATACAACTATATGGGTGTAGCCTACTTAAAAAAGAATTGCTCATTTAAAGTAATAGGATTGTTTGGGGTAAGGACTCATTTTTAAATTGGAACTGAAACCGTAAAATTTAATTCATTACTGCTTACGCATTGTGTCAGCATTTATAAATGTTCAAACTGTTGGACCTACAATTTACTGTTACTCTTTGTTCAATTGTAAAAGAAATATAAATTGTGTGAGACCACACGGAAGAAGTGTAAAATGTTTAACACAACTTAAGAAATGAGGAAGCGTAATGTCCATTTATAACACAACTTATGAAATGAGAAAGCCCAATGTCAATTTCAGAGGTATTACCAATTAAACTATACATTGTGTTTGCGTTACCGGGTTAAGCCTATAACGAAGGACAATCTGTAAAACTTATATACCCAACTCAAATATACTAAACTAGCAATGCGCTCGTGGCCTAACCGGCTAAGGCGCTAGTCTATGGTGATGGACTCTGCTGGTTCGAATCTCGGCAAGACTAAAACTTTTTCTAACTAAAAAATTGGACTAATAATCAAAGGTGACTAATAAACGTATCCATTTAGATGTATTACCAAGTAAACTATATACTCTGCTATACATGTGTACCATATATAGTAGAGCGTGACGGTAAAATCCGATTCACAGCCAGAAAAAATTTAAAAAAGGTTTAAACACGGTGCGCCTATAGAAGTGTTTACTTAAAAAAAAAATAAAAAGTTGCCATCACATCCGTAAAACATCAAAATGGAGGCTAGACGGATGATTATTTCAAATACTAGTAAATTCCCGTGAAAAATCACAGGCGGATTAATTAGATACACATCAGAAATACACCATTTATACAAAATACTATTTAAACAACACACTTTACCTAGGCCTACTTAACTATGCAGACTGGGATTTTTAACTCGGTAAATGTGTACAATCATAAGGACTGTTAAAACTGTTGGAAATTTGTTAAGATTTAGTGTTTATGTATAGTATTATATATATTTAAAGAAAGATAAAAATATTATCTTTTAATTGTATTTAATTTCATAGTGATAGATCAAATGATTTAGAAGTTATTAATAGGGCCTATTATAGGGTATATTATTGATTGAAGTTGTAAACATAACCCCAAAGTATAATCTACGCTAGGTTTTGTTTGCGTATTACAGATGATGGGTGAAATCAGCTGTTATATTATTAAGTTAAACGATATTTATTTCTTCTTTAAATTTATATAAACGAATATTTTGATGATAAAAGGTTGTGTGTATATACAGTTTATAACCTCAAAGCAAATATTATAACGTACATTAGTTCTTAACTCCTATTTAAAAAAATCAACTTCAGAAGAAATTATAAGGATTGAACTTGTAATCATAACCTCAAACTAATATACATTGGGTTTACAGATAATGGAAACCAGCTGTTATATTAAATGTTACTCCACGTACGTACGCTCGTACACTCGCTTTTATAGGAGTTGATTTTATTGTAAATGATGCAATATTCCACCTTTTGAAATAACCTTGGCTACAAATATTGATAGCTTTAGAACATAATAGGAGAGGGTAAAACTGAATGTAACCTAAGACGTCACAGTTTAGTATTCGTTATATTCGCCACTATCTAACTTTTCCAAATTACAAATCTGTTTGAAACATCGACACTTGATTGTACGTGAGTACTGGCCCCTACTGTGCTTTAAAACAAAACAACTACTACGTGATCAGTTTGGAGTTTAGCTGGTAATATTTCGATGTTTGATACAAGTTTATTCCTGATAGCTTCTCGTTTTCATCCGTATTACAGTTTGTTCAAATTCCAAACGAATGTCAAGAAGACATCGTGGTTTATAATGTTTAAATGATGTGATCAGTCGTAACTTTCTTCGAACGTATTGAAAATAAGGATAGATTTCACACGTTTCTACGCGACATTAGTTTATGAAAAATATTTATAACACAACTTATGTTACGTCTACCATGCTATTGTTCAGCCATTGTTGTGATAGTATATTTAAGTCACCTTGCGTATTATCCATTGACAACTTAAAAAATTAAACACATTTATGCATTTAAAACACATTTGATCCCACTTTTCATAAACACACTGAACATTATTTTGTGTACGTCTTCATTTCCTTTCATTTCAGATCATTTATGTAACCGGCGGTAGTTAATGGCCTACTTAACAAAATGACAGCATTTAAATTAGGTAATAGTACAGATTAGGACTGAAAGAACAAAGCTTAAATTTTTACTTTATGCGTAATGAAACTATGCACTTAACTTATTGCAGCAAATAAAGTATTAAGAACATAAAAAAAATGTAAACAAATCAAGATGTGCTTAAGGCCACACAGGTGAAGTGTAAACTTCTGTGGCCATATTCTGATATTCTGATTTACACTTTAAAAGTATATAACATATTGAATAAAAACACACCTTCCATTTTAGAGGTATTACCAAGTAATTTATTTTAACACAAGTTACGAAATGAGGAAGCACAAAGTCCATTTCAAACGTATTACCAAGTAAACTATTTCAACACAAGTTACAAAATGAGGAAGCACAATGTCCATTTCAGAGGAATTACGAAGTAAACTATATACTCTGCTATATACACATGTGTAGGCCTAGTATACATACAGGGTGAATATTTTAAGTGCGCCACCATTGGTATATCAGAAGCGGCAAGATTTACAGGAAACTTTGAATGGGGGACTTCACCTACTTTTTAGTGGCCAATAAAAATAATATGAATTTGAAATTTTGAAAATATGCCGCCATTTTCCAATATGGCGGCCAACTTTCGAATTTCTTATTTAAACCCCTATTTTTTATGACGGATTTGGGTTTTTCATGCATTTTTGAGACTTTTTTATTCTTGGTGTTTTTTTTTTTTATACACTTAACCGTTTAGCCGCTAGGAGAGCTGAAAGTTTCAGAAACTCTTATATCAACAATTTATTAAAGATTCTTATTTTCCATTTGCAAAAAATAAAATTTAACTCAAAGTGCATTATTTTTTACAATGGAATGTTAAAAAGCTGTTATTTTACAAATACTTTATTTTAAACAAAAAACGTAGACCTACTACCGGTACTTAAATTCTGTTAAAAGTTCCTAAATAGCTTACGTGACAAAAATGTACTATTTTTACAGATTCCTTCTCCTACATCGTTAAGCGTGCAAAGTATTGTAAGAAACTTCTTTGTATCATAGCAACAAAATGTTTTGGGACGCAAAAAGGCGGTCAAGATTACTTAATTAGTTGTGACTTAAAGCGGGTTTTCAAAGTGTCCTCCATCTTCATAAATACATGCGTGCGCACATAAATACATCTTACATAATACACAGGGGTTAAGAATTGCTCCGACTACTAAATAAGGTAATTATATATATTAAACTATATCTATCTATATATATAACAAAAGTATCTATATATATATAAAGAAAATTAATCTGTTTTGCAAGGTGATATTCGAATAAAATAGTTTTGAGTTGAGGGCAACTGTTTTATTTAAGTATCCTGCATCTGACGAAGCCGACTGTGATCGGCGAAACAGCTGTAGTGTTTTTAACGA
>JAGFPH010000926.1:240579-264957 GCA_018207615.1 Philaenus spumarius
AATATAGCCTTTAGTTCTAGCTAACATTCTGTAGCGAACAACAGTTGAGTGGCGTATTGAAATCTTACGCCGAAATTTTCTTATTGGAAATATTTGTTGGATAACTATATAATCTGATATCATGACATGGTATTTACTGAAAAACTCTCAAGCATTCCGACTGTCTATAAAATCATAGACCTACAGTTATTACTGAAACTGTTCAACACACAAAGCCTTCTTCAGTTTGAAGTAGTGAAGCGTCAACAGAATAGAAAGAAACACTAATGGCCGCCATGACACTTAGCAGATCTCGTTTAAATATTTACTCGTTGTGTATAAATACGGCGTGACGTCATGGTCGAATTCAAATTAAATATACACCAAGGAACCTGAATAGCGGATGGCGTTAACATAATCTTGTAATTTAATAAATACCGTTACTAACAACCCGGGCGACCGGAATTTTTATAAAAGTCAAATGGATGTTTTTTATGGAGGTGAGCACACCATATACACCGACGGGTACGACCGACCGTCAACGGACGATTCGCCACTTTCGCAGTTTTGAAAAAAGTCGGACTGAATGAACTTTTGGACAATTCGCGGCGTGCCGTGCGGTCGTACCGTCCGGTGTTAGCGATGGTTAAAGATAATGACAGCAAATGTACTTACAATATTTTAGTATTTACTGTGTTGGTATAGGATGCCGGGTTGAACAAACCAATTATTACACATAACCTGTTATCCTTCATCGATTGTTTTTACAGCTACACCATCCGATAGGGAATCAAAAGGGCTATCAAATTTACGGTACCAGGAACGGGCACATACTTTCTCACAAACATATTTAAATTAGTAAACAGATTCACTGTTACTTGTAGGGTGGGGAAAGAGAGGTGATTTCTTATGAAAGTAGGAGATTAACTAATAAATATTATTATTATTATTATCTAGAGAGAAAACTATTCGATCGATTTCGAACAAATTTCCAACAAACACGTCAATTAGGCCTGTATATATGCACGAAAAAGGTTTTGAAATTTTTTTAAAAACAACCCCCTTTATGGCCAAACCCCCCAAAAAGCAGTTGTTATTATTATTATTAGCTAAACGAGAATTTTTAGAAAGATGTGGTTTTTTGCATATGGTAGGGCACATTAAAGGCTTCAAATAAGAAAATTTTTATCAAAATCGTTAGAGCCGTTTTTTTATAAAAAAATAATAACAGATTTTTTGGGTTTTTTTGTCTAAAAAAGGGGATTGTTTTTCAAAACCCTTTTTCGTGCAACTATACAGGCCTACTTGACATGGCTGGTGCAAATTTGGTTGAAATCGATCGAATAGTTTTCGCTCTAGCTTTGTATACATACAGACTTACATACAGACATACAGAAATACATACATATATACATACAGACATACATACAGAAATACAGACAGACATTTTGTAAAAACCACTTTTTTGGACTCAGGAGGTCCCAAAACGGATATTTCCACAAAAATTTCAACATCGATGTTTTTGCGATCACTATACTTTCTCTATACTATAGTATAGTGACAAAGTAAAAGGTGTCTTGACATTTTTTGATAAAATGTAAGGTTTTTGAGTAATTTAGGTTTGAAATTTTCAAATGGCCGCCATTATGAAACGCATGATTGGATATAGTCGATCATTTTTCTTGAGCTACATCATTATTTGGTTAAACGTAATGCCAATATTGAACTCAATCAGGCTAACGATTCTCTAGATATAAATTATATTGTTAAAAATACAAAATGGCGGATATCTGGAGAACGAAGCGTTTTTTTAAACAAAATTATTCTTCATTTGCTCTTTATTTTGACCCATAGAACCACTTCCCGAAGTTTGGCACTTTACGTAAGGGACACAATGTATAATTTCTTAATTTTAATTTCCAAAATGTTCAGAAGGAAATCAAATTTTTTATGTCATACTAAAGTATTCAAAAAACTTTGCGTCATCTTCAACTAGGTCTGGTACTAGCCAAATGTAAGTCTTTTCGTCTTAATATTATGAGACCAAATTCGACGTTTCTTTTCTTGCGTTCACTCTTCCTCGAAAAGAAGTGCACGTATTTATAGCTAGCTCTTCATCAACTTCCATCGCATTTTGTTACAATACGAGAAACAGCGGCAACACAACCGCACTCGACGAGACTGAGCACACAAATTGGCTTCCTTTTCTTGCCAGTCACATGGTAAAATATGTCTGATCCGACCTCATCTGTCGTACCGGTCGGTGCAGTGTGCGCCTAGCTCAAGACTGTTCTGTGACTTAGCCCACAAGTCAACGAGTTTTTGTACAAATCAAAGAGGACAAATATTACAATGTACAATGTGGATCTTTAGCTGTTCGTAGAATCAACTCCTAAAAAAGCGAGGGTACGTCCGTACGTGAACAACATACAATACAACAGCTGATTTCACACATCATCTGTAATTCTTAAACAAATGATTATAAACTTAGATTATAGTTTGGGATTATGTTTACAACTTCAATCATTAAAATTTCTTGTGAAGTTAATTTTTTTAATAGGCTATGACTAATAGAACTAATGTTTGCTATAATACGTTATAATATTTGCTTTGATGTTATAAATTTTTAGTCCAGTCAAATTGTGTTTTTCGCAAGAAAGTTTTGGGGTAGTTTTGGTTTCTTCCATTCTATATGTTTTTTTGGGGTGCTGAATCCGAATCTGAGGTTTGCCTACAAAATTTCGTGACGCATCATTGAAAAAAAGGGTCTTTTCTGTTATATCCCCGCATTTACAAACTATTTTCTAAAACTATTTTCTATTCTCAAACTATTTTTCTATAGAATGAGGATTAATCGGGAATGCCCAAATAACTATTTATAACTACTCCATAACATATATGGAAGGAAGTTTCCAGTTTTTGTTGATATTAGATAAGGGTTATCGCAAACGCGTAACTTTACTATTCGACTCTAGCCTAATATTTTTGCAGACAACGTCGTTGTTTTATATTTTACTGTTAAATGTTGAATGCAGGTAAACATACTGTGACTAAATAGGTTAGGTTAGAACCTTTTAGGTATTTTTTTATTATTATTTGTAGTTCTGCCCGATTAATCCTCATTCTATAGAAAATAGTTTGTAAATGCGGGGATATAACAGAAAAGACCCGAAAAAAATGCAAAAACAGGTAAAAAATCATGAGTTTTGGCGGGTTTTTGCTTTTAACTCAAAAACTATCAACTTTTCGTAAATAACCTTCCTATTAAAAAAGAATGTACATAAAATGTACTACAAATTTCATTCCATAAGTAATTTTCTCCGACGAACCGTTCGGGCTCAAGCGCTAATTGAAAATTAGCGCATTTCGCCTGTCTTCCCAAAAACCCACATTTTCCACTCCAAAACTTTAATTTAACATGTTAAACGTTGTCAATTAGTGAATTCCTTCATGTTCTCTGCATATACAGTATTTAGATCATATATGTGAAGGTACAAATTTTTGTTTTTCAAAAATTAATGTTCAAGTTATATGAAGTCCGAAATTTTACAAATTTAGTTACACAAAGTTGAAATTACAAAGAAAATCTTGAAAAATTATTACATATTATTATATTGTTTTATATATTACATATTATGATTATATGTATATTACATTATTATGTTAGGCATTGTCGTTTAGAGGGTCCTGGCTGAGGTTCTTTGAAGGCGGCGGATCCTTGCCAGGTTCGGGTTGTTCTATCGTAGGGACTTGTACATCTTTAAATGAAATAGGTGGTACGAAAATAACAACTTTGATCCTATCTCAAGAAGAAAGTATGTTTTGTTGAAAATTCCAAAAACTGAGGGTGCTGATCTCATGCAAATACAAAATGGTGATTTGAAAAACCACAAGTTTAAAACTTACAATTACAAGTAATTTTTGGTTCACAATAAAAAAGGAATTATAATAACATTAGTTTTACAAGTTAAATTTTCAATTTACAAATCATCTGATTTGTCAAAACGACTGAGAAGCTGTGTTTTTAGGTTAGGCCTACATTTTAACATGCGGTAGTTTACGATTATTACCAGTAAACATATAGGCCCATTTCTTTTTAACCCTCCGAATAGTAGCGAAAAGAGGGGTGTTATAAGTTTAATATGTGTACCTGTCGGTGGAATCGTATCTCCCAAATTGATAAACCGATTTTGATTTAGTTTGTTTCCTTATTTTTTTCCGCCCCCACTAGTTCTAGTCTCTTTGTTGCTCGTCGAGTGTGGTTTGACCTGATTACCACTGCTGCACTTGAAAGTAAACTCAATGAATGTTGTCGTGCTGCATCTTCTGTGGGAGGTATTGAGGCGATGTTGGTTTTATTTTTGTACTATGAAGATACATATTGGCTGTATCTCAAATCGTTCAGGCTAGTCTCATGTCTTTTTCTATAGAGAGCCATGGGAAACACGTTTCCAGCTTCGGCAATCTCGTCCTGGTGTGCATGAGGGTCTTTGAAAGCATCAATGACTGGTTGCAAGTTATCGTTCTTCTGCAGTACTTTGAAACATTTCAGTTTCCCCTGATTAAATAAAGCAGAAGTGGTGTCACGACCACTCATCGCGTGCATGAACAATATATGGTCTGATTGGGTTTTGTCGGCGGTAAGATGAGGACTGTAGAGTGTTTGAGACACTTTTCCTATTCCCGGTTTCAAAAAGAAAACATTCTGTATATCAGGGCTACACAAGCCAATCAAATTCAACAAAATGTCTATATCTTGCCCCACCACTGTCATATATTAATTCGACGGGGCCAACAAAAGAGCAGTTGTGATAATTAATTAGGATATCAGCATCCTCCACATTTTTCAATTAGCATAAATATCAATCGCCTCTTGTTTTTTTAGTTTGCAAGAAAACTCTCCTGCGAGACAAAGGGCACCATCGATTCTGTAAACGATATTGCAGCAGATTGTTTTCTTTTCTATCTTCTCAATCGTTCTAGCCGTTTGGTGCTTTCACAATCTTTATCAGGGTAGCCATCGAAAATTACTACGGCATTTGATTTGTAGTTTGCCTTAACATATGATACTGTACATATGTGCAACTGCACATTTCTGAATACGTCTGGGCGTGATGCCATTTTACCCAGTCTAACAAAAACCCTCCGTCAATGATATATTTTGCATCTTTCAAGTCCGGATGTTCGGTCTTTTTAAACGCCTTGTACAAGTACTTGGCCTTGGCTCATGTTTGAAGGAGTCGAATGGAAAAAGATAGGCGATGATAACCACCCAGGTTTTTCGCATTAAAAAAAAAAAATCGAATGGAAAGAAAAGGGGCTTTTAAATCAGACGGGAAGTTATAAAATCATTAGGGTGGTCGGGAGTTAATAAATAAAATTAAAAGACGGAATTATATTTGCAAAAAATGTAACATAATGTGGTTTTTTAAAAGGTTTTTATTTCCCCGTTTTTATTAACTTGCTTTCTTGTCTGTTCAGTACAACTTTTGCAATAGATTTTAAACTAACTTCCCGATGAGCTAGAAACTTTAAACTTTAAACATAACTCTGGATGTCAATGCAATTTTAACTCGCATGCTTGTCTGTCTGTCTATTCGATTTTAAACTAAGTTCTCAATGAGCTAGAGATTTGATACTTTAAATATAACTCCCAACTGAAGACTAAAAAGCATAAAATATTATTGAATTAAAAATAATTTAATATACAAAGTTTTTAAAACTGACTAAAAAGTATACAATAATTTCTCCTAGCCATGCAGATTTTGTCTATTTTAAAAACGTGGTATATTAAATTTGTTTTTTATTTTATATTGTTTTATTACTTTAGATGAAATAATAATTGAAACCAGTCACATTGTATTCAGCTTAAAAGTAGGAGGAATTCACTAAATGACAGCCTTTAATAATAAATTAGAGCTTTGGAGTGGAAAAGTGGGTTTTTGCGGAGACAGCCGAAATACGCCAATTTTCAACTGGCGCTTGAGCCCGAACGGTTCGTCGGAGAAAATAACTTATTGAATGAAATTTGTAGTACATTTTACGTACATTCTTTTTTAATAGGAAGGTTATTTACGAAAAGTTAATAGTTTTCAAGTTAAAAGCAAAAAAACCGCCAAAACTCATGATTTTTTGCATGTTTTTGCATTTTTTTTCAATGATGCATCACGAAATTTTGTAAGCAAACCTCAGATTCGAATTCAGCACCCCAAAAAACATATAGAAAGGAAGAAATCAAAACTACCCCAAAACTTTCCCGCCAGGGGCTCTTTTAAGCACAAATTGACTGTATTATTTGTATAAATACAACCTTTTATCATCAATATATTCGTTTAACTTCGAAAACATTCGTACATCATCGTATAACATATAAACATATTCGACTATTAATTTCTTCTCAATAATTTTAATAACTTCAAAAGCATTTGATCTATCAATATTCAATAAAAAGCAATTAAAAGATAATATTTGTAACTTTCTTTAAATACAGTATATAATAACGTTTACAAATATTTTTTTTACAAATAGACCTATAATTTTATAATCCTTATAATTTGTACACATTTACCGAGTTAAAAATCCCCGTCAGCATAGTTAGGTAGGCCTAGATAAAGCATGTTGTTTTTAAATAGTATTTTTTTAAATTATGTATTTCTGATGTTTATCTAATTAATATGCCTGTGATTTTTCACGGGGCTTACTAGTTATTATAATATTACAGGGAGAAAACTTTGAATAATCTCTTACTTTTTACTTCGATTTTTCATTTTACTTATGCCTTGCTTTTTATATTTTCATTTTCATGTGTTATTCGTACATTACCATATTGTTTATTGCCTTTCTTCATATTGCTGTATTTCTGACATTACTTTACATTTCATATCACTATAAGTTTGACACCGTCTTATTTTACTTTCTCACTATACTATAGTATAGAGAAAGTATAGTGATCGCAAACAAAAATTCAATTTCTTTATATTATAATACGTCTACTAATCCTGTTTTTATGGTATTATCTTACCTTGTTCTACCGCAGTTTCGGGTATTCACCCATCATCAGGAACAATTTACAAAAAACACATAAATATATATTGCACAAGATATATAAGATTATTCTTACCGTTTTACATAAGATAAGGAGCACCTACCAACGAAAAAACTAACTGCCCCAAAATCAGGCTTTGCAGACCACCTTATAGATAGCTGTCATACATACAAAAGCTTCAATGACAATTTAGAAGTAATGCATGTTTGTAATAAAGGCCGAATTATGGATGCTACAGAAGAATTTGAAATTTATAGAGCAACGAAACTCCAATCCACAGCATTATTAAACGACCAACTATACTTCAAGTCAAACATGTTATTCGACACATTAATCCAGGCACTTAGTCCAACAAACTTCTAATGTGATAAGACATAGAGGGACAGAACCGGTACCAGTATCTATCTAACTACCGAACGTGCACGATGTCGGAATAGTGCGTGGACTTTCCGCATATTTTTAATTTCTAACTTTTTACGACCTCCGCATGGAGCGAAATGTGTTTTGTGTGTTTTTTGTGTGCAATATATATTTATGTGTTTTTTGTAAATTGTTCCTGATGATGGGTGAATACCCGAAACTGCGGTAGAACAAGGTAAGATAATACCATAAAAACAGGATTAGTAGACGTATTATAATATACCGAAATTAATTTCACTAATCCGTGGGCTACCACAATGGAGTTTAAAAATTCAATGTTGAGATTTTTGTGGATATATCCGTTTTGGGACCCCCTGAGTCCAAACGTGGTTTTTACAAAATGTCTGTCTTTATGTCTGTATGTATACAAAGCTAGAGCGAAAACTATTCGATCGATTTCAAACGAACTTGCACCAGACATGTCAAGTAGGCCTGTATAGATGCACGAAAAACGGTTTTGAAAGTTTTTGAAAAACAACTTCCTTTTTGGTAAAAAAAACCCCCAAAAAATCAGTTATTATGTTTCTATAAAAAAACGGCTCTAACGATTTTGATAAAATTTGGTCTAATGCAAAACCCGCATCTTTCTAAAAATTCTCGTTTTGCTAATAATAATAACTAATTTTGGGGTTTTTTTGGCCATAAAGGGGGTTGTTTTTCAAAATGTATCAAAACCTTTTTTCGTGCATCTATGCAGCCAAAACTGACGTGTTTGGTGTAAATTTGTTCGAAATCGATCGAATAGTTTTCTCTCTAGATAATAATAATAATATTTATTAGTTAAGGGTCGGCTCTAGCTGTTGGCCATGTTGGCTGACACTCCATAACACCAATGTTAAATTAAAATCCAAATTTTTCCTTTATTTTTGATGGATAATTATGAACGATATGTCATTTTAAAGCTATGGCCAATATGCATGTAAATGGCTTTTTCAAAACTAAGAAAAACATTTTGTTTAATATTTATTAACAATTTTAAATATTGATTTTTAATATTTTTTTATGTTGTCACTAAAAACTATAGTGAAAAACTACCCAGCCATTCGCATGAAGAGTTTCGTCCCCAAGAGTTTGGTATTTTTTAAAAAACGCTATTTGAACAATTGCGGGTTTTAAATGGATTTAGGTTGAGCAATGTCCGTGTAACCTACTGCCGCTATATGGTGATTTTAAATATTTGTTTACGTTGTAACTATTAATTATAGCGAAAAATTACCAAGCCATTTGGATGAAGAATTTTGTTCCCAAGAGTTTCGTATTTTTTAAAAATACGCTATTTGAATAATTGTGGGTTTTAAATGGATTTAGGATTAGCAATGTCCGCGCAACCTACCGCCGCTACAGGGAGTCGCAGGTTGCTTTCTGTTTTACTAGAGCCGACCCTTAATCTCTTACTGTAATAAATCAGCTCTCCTACACCACCTACAATAATTATGAAGTCACAGTGAATCTGTTTAGTAATTTAAATATGTTTGTGAGAAAGTATGTGCCAGTTCCTGGTACCGTTTATTTATATGTCTTTACTTTTCGAACAACATCGAATTACCTTATTATTTTTTTCAATTTTGCTTTTTATGTTTTCATGTTGCTTTATATGTTTTGAGGTTGCTTTCGTACTTTGCCATTTTCGTGTGTCCTTTTTATATCGCCCTATTGTTTACTTCCCATACTTTGAAATTAAAATTAAAAGAAATTTATTTTGTAGTACTTACAATATTATTTACAAATTGTACATACACATATTATATAGCCTACACCCTTTACACTACATAAACATAATTTTTGTAGTTGGCCTTATCATTATTAAAGCCGTTTTTTTCAAGTTATCTTATTTTACATATTACCATACTTTTATATTACACATTACATTACCTTATTTTAAATTTTGATTTCTGGTGTCTAATTGCTTGTTTGTATATTGCCTTAATTGTTCATTGACTTAACTTTATCTTCATATGGGTAATATTTTCATGTATAATTAACGTAATTTAGTTTTCAATTAAACCTACTAATCAATTTACTTTCTGAAGTAAATAATATTATATGCGCACACATAATTACTATACAGAACTGTTTTAGTTAGGATTTTAAACTAACATAACCTACACCGTGAATGGTGCACGGCCATCGGACCTACCTATACCGTCAAAGTATAATGTACACTTGGGGCTAGTTCACATGTAGGCCTACAGAATAGCCGTCAATTTCACTTTGACGTTCAGGTTAACAAGGGAAACCGTCTGTTATAACGCATGCAAACGTTGTCAAAGTTTCCCCTTACAGCAACTATTCACTTAGAGCGTTTGATTTGAAACTATGTTGAAAGTTATTAACATTTCAAAGCATACGGAAATAATACAACTTGAATGTTGCAATACATTCATTAATAATTTAGTCTTTTAACGGTTGGTTTTTAAACTATTCACTTTTATCTCATATAAAAAAAGACTTATATATACGGAATGTTTCCAAACTATACACAAACTTTAGGATATTGCTCTTTCGATAAAAATAAAAGTAAAACGACAAATAACCATGAGTATATTTTGTTTAGTTTGTCTGTCTGTATGTAAATTTTACTTAAAAATATATATAAGAAAAACTGCTAAATTAATTTAAATACAATTTTTGTTGATTGTTTGCCTACTTAGGCCCTAGGTTGACAATCATGATCAAGCCATTATCTCTTTCCATTTCAAAATGGGTGCCATGTACATTTTTTAACTTAATATTACAAACAACTATCAACTTAGACAAAATCATTACGTAATAAGAATTTTTTTTAACGTCATGACTAACCCAAAACGTCTTATTATTTTTAATAAACGGTACCAGATAACTGCCACATACTTTCTCCCAGTTGAAACTTTACACCTTCCCAAGAGTATTATAGGAGGTGGTTATTTAGAATTGCAAAAGTAGGACATACCATGGAAAATATTAGATGCATGTAACACACATGCATATTATATTATTATTATTAAAAGTATTCGATCGATTTCGAACAAATTTACACCAAACATATCAATTAGGCCTGTATAGATGCACGAAAAAAGGTTTTGAAAACTTTTGAAAAACAACAACCTTTTTGGCCAAAAACCCCCAAAAATCAGATATTATTATTATTATTATTACCTAAACGAGAATTTTTAGGAAGATGCGGTTTTTTGCGTATGGTAGGGTACATTAAGGGCTACAAATAAGCCAAATTTTATCAAAATCGTTAAAGCAGTTTTTGATAAATTTTGATTTTTCTCGATTGTTGTCTATTTTTGGAGGGTAAAACCTCTTAAAATTCGAAAATTCGAAAAAATGCAAAAAAAAAAAAAACGCCTGGAGATATTCCAGAACTACACATACATACCAAATTTCATCAAAATCGGACCGTTGGTATGGTCTCCAGCTCTGTACACATCCTAACAGACACACAGACACACGGACAGACATCACCAAAATTAGGGTGTGACAGACTTTTTTTGGGTTCAGGGAGCACCAAAACAAAAAATTCCACTAAAAATTTGTTTGGGTTCAGGGAGCACCAACAGAGATAATTCTATAAACAATATTTGGGGGTTCAGGGAGCACCAAAACAGATAGTTCCATTAAAAATTCAAATTCGAAAATTTGGACGAAAACAATACCTTCTCCATATACTGCGTATAGGGAAAAGAAAGTAAAAATCAGTAAGAAATTAATGCACATACTTTTTGATTTACGGTAATGCGACAACAATAGAATAAATTACTAATGTAGGGTTTGAGACACGGACTGTAATTGCAGGTTGTTCGCATTTTTCATATTTCATGAGAATTTTTTCTCTTATACAGTTTTGGCAATCTACAAAACTGAGAATTTCGTGCGGTAAAATTATTAACAGTTAGTTAAGTAAGTAAAACATAATACGCAAAACAGTTGTTTAGGTCAAATAGTTCAAACAATACAATCATTGTTTTATAAACATTCTTTGTAATAAAATTAAACCTGCAATTACAGTGTATTGTGCGCAGCATGCTGATGGAAATGTTGTGTGACCTATTACAAGCGTCAGCTTGCAGCACTACAAGTTGAAGAGCTTGCTAAGTGAGGAGCACTGAACACACTCGATTCCACGTTCACTGTGCAGTACAGAGCGCCCATAAGCCATGTTATCCTTACAGTCTCAGCGATAATAGCCAACTAAAAAAAAATAACTCCCATGCTACGCTCGGTCAGTTGCCACAACCCGCACGACAATAAACGTGATGTTCGCTGTAATGGTAGTAGCATGTCTATTCTCCCGTAAGACCTGTACTGCACGGTGAACGTGGAATCAAGTATAGGAAAGGATCAGACGAAAGCGCAGTACGTAAAGCTGATGTCCGCTTGTGAAAGTATAAAAACAATATGAATATGATGTTTGTCAGCATGAACACTACATTTGTACCATATTACACGAGCAGCTTGCAAAGAATCCCTGCTGGTTTCACATCTTCTGAATTGAGGATGCACATTAGTGCTTGCATTTCTTCCTTGGTGAAATCAGACAAAGAAATACCCATTCATACAGTATTTTAAACACAATCACAAGTAACACTAATACTTTCGATGAACAGCTGATGGACCTTGTGGGTTATAACAACAATCAGTGCTGCCATACATGTGATTCGGAGGGAAATCAAAATTTCCCTTTACTTTTTGTCTTTCCCTCGTATATACGTAACGATGTTTGTACCTAATGTACACTGTTACATGGTCTATACCGGTCACCTTGTAAAAGCTATCGTAGTTACAAAATTCTAAATTTTCATTTCCCGCACGGCACATGTTTCGTACAACGATACCTGGACCAAAACAACCATGTTCATGTGTTAATGTTGTTGTGCTTTGTCGTATTTTTAAATGTTTTATATTTTTTTATTGACGACCTCTTTTGAGGAAAAACTATGACGTAAGTAATCTAGGTTAGCAATTTTGTATTTACAATTTACTAACATTTTACCTAAATATGAATAACTGTTCTTACTGTAAAATGCTGGTTTACAGTGATATTTATTTTCAATTTTAATACATTGCCAACATCATCTTTAATAACATTGTGATGACGTAAAATTTGTTCGTTTGTTTATATGAAGGGGCTAATCTCTGGAACTACTGAATCGTTTGAAAAATAGTTTTACTAATAAAACGCTACACTATCCCTGAACAACATTCATTTTGATAAAACCTTTTTTATTTACATATTTGGAAATTTAGTATGAAAAATACTACCACTAAGACTAAATGTTTAGGCCTAGATTGATGAACCAGCACATGTATTTACATTTATTAACATAGCAACCAATTGAATAAAATAACAGATAAAACAGCTCTTTGCTCTAATATTTCTATTAACAGCTGATTTAAAACTTTGAAGCATCTATTTGTATTTCTAACTTTTAGGTTAGGTTTTTATTAAAGTGTAGACCTGAGAATTTCTGGTTCTTTTAACCTTTACTATAACTGCTGTTATAAAATATACAAAATAATTTGATTTAAATATTTAACATTATTTACCATCTTAGCTTTGGGGTTGAACAATGACATCAATAGCTTTGAAAACTGGACACGGCCGTCAGCAGATTTAATTGCGTCCGGTAGTGAATTCCACGGACGGCAAGCGGACACAGTAAATGATTTATTAATCCTACACCTTTATTATAAAGAAGACATAACATGACTATGTGTAGAACCGCACGGGGTTGGCGTGCGGAGCACGCAGTTGTTTCCCCTAGTTTGTAATATGTTCCAAATATCTAATTTACTGTCTGATGAACGCAATTTCGTGAATAAATCATACCCTTTAAATAATAATTTTGAACAATCGGAATATGAAAACACTACTTTGAATTTGTACGACGATAACTGCGATTTGTTGAAATAGATTTTCGTCTGACATTATTCAGTCCAGCTGAGACATCTCGCTCGGTTAAGAATAGAATTATCGATTTGTTCCAAAATGCTTTCGTCGGTGAAAGTAAAATGTCAGAAGCAATACAAATATTGCTGAGGCAGACGTTTCTGTAGAAAGCTCGATGGATCCTGGAACGGATTTAATATGAAAGGAATCTCTTCGTGAACAGTATTACGTGTGCACAATAATTAATTACGGTTTGTACGACATGTTCAAACATTTAGTACTCTCATTGTGTACAATTCCGAATTTAGAAAAAATAACCTATATTGATAACTTGTAGTTCTGTCTTTCGGAGTCAAATTTCATAGGAGCTGCAAAAGAATTAACCTGCCATTTCAAATCATTGTATTAATTCGCGAACGTCGAAAAAAGTACCCTTTTTAGTATTTACTGGAACGAAGTTCTTTAACGCGGGTTGCGGTAGGAATGAACAAATAGAAAATGTAATAAGTAACGAAAAAAGCGTTATTAATTGGTTGCTATGGCAATGACAAATATAAAATACGAGTAACAAAAAAGCGTTATCAAATTGGTTGCTACGGCAATGAATGTAGGCCTAAATACATTCAAGAAACATGTGTTTTGGTAACATATAAATGAAACTTTTTATCTGTGGTGTTGGTTCATCAATTTAAATTAAGAGACGATCGATTCGGTCCGGCGTAGTTCAGATATTATCGTCAAGCGCTGAAATACATTCAATATACATAAAACGTTGGTTCATCAGTCTAGGCCTAACCTAAAATTATTATGTGTATATTTAATTTATTTTACCTGCCTTAATGGCAACATACGCACAATAATTTTAGGTTGGTCTTAGACTGATGAACCAACGTTTTATGCGTATTGAATGTATTTACAATGGATGGACATTTAACTATGTTTACCCATTTAAGGATGAACTTAGAATTTAAGGATGAAGTCAAAAATCTTGGTATTTTATTCAATAGAACGCTTACTTGGTCAAACCATGTGGACAATGTCTGCAACAAGGTCTTTTCCTCGCTAAGACAGTTGAGACGCTACAAAATGCTGATTTCCACTAAGGTGAGAGTTCTGCTTGTCGAGTCACTCCTTTTTCCTTTATTTAATTATGGTTGTGTCGTTTACAGTGTCTTGAAGGCAAAGGTAGCATTAAGGCTCCAGCGGGCACAAAATGCATGTATCCGGTTTATTTTCCCCATAGGTTTTGGTCAACATGTTACTCTTTTTTATAACCAATTGAAATGGCTCAAGCTTTGTTATCGAAGAAATCTTGCTTTGTTGACTGTAATAATATATAAGTTTTTAAAACTAATTCTCCATGTTATTTTTCTAATTTTTTTAATTTTATGTATGATATACATAGTGTCAATACACGTTCGGCTTCTAGAATTCTCCAAATTCCCCTCCACCTTACATCCATCTTCAATAAATACTTTGCAGTTTCAGGTTGCAGATTGTGGAATTCAGTTGTTGCCCGGGTAGGGGAGGGTTCAGGTCTATCACAGTTTCGATCAAATGTTAGGGGGCAGTTTTTTGCCAAGCAACGAGAGAGTGTGTGATTTCCTGGTAATACATTTGTTTTTTGTTTTTTTGTGTTTGATTTATTCCAATAAATTTTATGGTCTTTTACATTCTTCGAGGCTCTGAATTTTGTGGTTATTTTGAGTTTTGTTATATAAATTTAAAGTTTTTCTTTGTACTTTGTTGATGAAACTCAATTATTTCATTCAAAATTTGCGTAGTATTTATAGATATGTATTGTATGTAAAGTATGTATAGTATCTATTGTGTGTATACACATATATGGGTGTGTATGTATGAATGTAGGTGTGTGTATGTATGTGTGTATTTCGCGGATATTTTATTTATGATTTACGTATTTTATTTGTAGCATGTTAGTTTATATTTTTCTTTATATTTGTCTTTATTACAATTATTTTGTTATTAATTTTGTAAGTATTTATGTATTTTGTTGATGGGTTCAGTAGAAGGGGCTTCATAGCCTCGACTGTGCCCAAATAAAGGCGATCAAACAAAAGAAAAAAAATTCATCTTAGCTTTGATGTTATAATTAATTCTACACCTTTATT
Organism: Philaenus spumarius; assembly: GCA_018207615.1. Classification (NCBI taxonomy): domain Eukaryota; kingdom Metazoa; phylum Arthropoda; class Insecta; order Hemiptera; family Aphrophoridae; genus Philaenus; species Philaenus spumarius. Next base: position 256,031 of record JAGFPH010000926.1, read on the forward strand.
ATAATAACATTAAACGTATGGAAACAGTGAATATTTGTATAAAAACAAACTAATAATAAAAGTCAATTGAAAGGGTAAAATTATGTGTGTATGTTGCCGTTAAGGCTGGCAAAATAATTGAAGAAAAAGGGTAGTGAACTTCGTTCCTGACGGGGGTCCCACGACCGCACACATTTACTTTTATTTTTATTTAATGAGAGGAATTAAACTTAGATGTACACAGTACCAGCCAGGTAAAATAAAATGAACTTTGCTCATGTGTTGCTACGCTGATTATTTATCAGATTTTTTATCTGTTGGTTGCTATGGAAATGAATATAAAAATATGTTTTTGTTGGTAATTGCTTTATATTTTTCATACACATGATTTTTTACATACAAAACGCTTTAATCAATTAAATGAAAATATTTTGATCACATTTATGGTTGTATAAGATATATTTCAACACACGGTTAAACATTTAAAAACAAAATCATACAATCAAAATACTTAGTGGTGTTTCCATTTCTTTCAATTTGAATTATCACTAATCTGTTTGTTAAATTATTTTACCGTATAGTTGAATTGTTTACTCCTAAGGAATTTCATATGTTTACTAAATATGTTTCATTAATTCCATTAAAGAAACCACTTTGCCCTTTCCCACGTTTTTTTTCATAGGTTCAAGGTTAAATTATAGAAAATGAATACAAATAAATTATAATTAATTAGCCTATGTGAAAAACTAGTTAAATTTCGTTACGTTACAAACCCAATAGTCGAACTTTGACCACAATAGTCGAACTTTCAGGCGTATTTCAAAAGCTCTAGTACTTTCAATTAAAGAGCGAAAATTTGGAACCCAAGAAAATATATTTAAAAATACTGTCGTGTTAAGTTAGGTTATCTTTTGAATTTAGGGCTTTATTTTAGGTTATCAAACCTCTTTTTGTTATTTTTGTAATAATAAAATAAAAATTGTTTATCGTAAGATAATAACTAAACAACAGCATATGTACATACAATATTGTTGTGTTTACTGTGTTAGTATAGGATGTCGGGTTGAACAAACCAAAATTTGTACACATAACTTAACTATTATCCTTCATCCGATTGTTTTGACAGTAAGACGGTCTGATAGGGAATCAAAAGGGCTACAAAAAACGTATCCTGTAATTTTTTGGTAAAAGATACGGTTTTTTGAGTAATTTGGGTTTGAAATTTTCAAACAGCCGCCATTTTAAAACGCATAATTGGATATGATCGTTTATTTTTCTTGAGATAGAGAATTTTTAGGTTAAACTTCATGCCAAGTTTGACCTCAATCAGTCTGACTTTTCTCTAGATATGAATTATTTTGTAAAAAAAACAAAATGGCAGCTAGACAAAAAACGGAGCAGTTTTGGACCTATGTTTATTGGAACTTTTCATCTTATTATGATGTGGGGAATCACGTCCTGAATTCTTGGAACCCTTTTTCCCAACACTCTGTATATCGTATACATAAGCAGCTATTCAACGCCTTCGTGAGTAAATCAATTTCAAAAATAGTTGGTTGAAACCCTAAAACATATAAACTTAATTTTCTAAATTCGCCCAACTCACTTCAGCGGTTCAGCTGCTTGGTCGAATTATTTAATTTATACTAACGACTTTGTCCAATCTTAAATATTGATTTTGTAATTAATAACTATTTTCTTAAAGCGATATCTTCATAAAATAATTTACACAATAATTTGCAAAGAATTGCCTTTAGATAAGAGTCTCGGCACCAGATTTTGTATATTTATTTCCGTTTGTTCAAATAGTATAAAGTTATACAAATAATTTACAAAATTTGACGTTTGATCGTAGCGAACGGAGTGCGGTAGCAGATATTTATTTTATTACCACAAAAGTTTATTTTTTTTAAAGAGCTTTAATTCGATGCTGAGTTGCGGTGGTGTGAAAGGGGTTTTTTAAATAGGATTTGTAAGGTTCTATCTGAAGGTAAATAAATCTTCCAATATCATATTTTGCATATCTTTCCTTCTGATAAAGGTGATAAGTTGAAAAATATCATCCTGCATAATAAAATCACTCTACTTAATGTTTTTGTTTGTAAATTTTGTGTAAAAATAAAGCACACTTTATTATAGTTGGACTAGTGTCTATGGTATTGAGCGTAGTTAGTTGTTCTAGATGATGGAGTATCTATGGAGTCGTCTACAAATATCTATATCCATACTAATATTATAAAGAGGTAAAGTTTGTTTGTTTGTTTGTATATAGGTAATCTCTGGCACTACTGAACCGATTGAAGAAATAGTTTTACTAATAAAAAGCTACACAATCCCTGAGTAAATATTTGTAAATTTAGTCGGAAAAAAATCTTAGGTTAGGCCTAGAATGTTAAACCAACACATTTATTTACATTTATTACCATAGCAACCAATTAAATAAAATAACAGATAATATAGCTATTTGCTTCAATATTTTTATTAAGAGCTGATTTCAAAATTTGAAGCAATTATTTTTGTATTTATAGCTTTTAGGTTAGGGTTTTAAAGTGTAGACCTGAGCCTTGCTGGCTCTTTTAACCATTATTAACTGCTGTTATAAAATATAAGAAATAATTTGCTTTGAACCTTTAACATTACTTACCATCTTAGCTTTGAGGTTATTATTAATACTAAACCTTTATTATAAATAAAACATAACGTATGTTTTTAGAAGGTTGGCGTTCGGAGCACACAGGGGTCTCCCATAGTAATTTATAAGGAAATAATAGAATTAGAAGAAAAAAATTAAAATCAACTTTAATTTCTGAAATATTTATATAACTTTAGAATATAATAGCATTGATTGCACGTACGTGAGTAGCATAGTTAAAATATAAAGAACATGATCGTGAAAAATAGCTATCATTTTAAAGCCACTTGTTACGTTATCAAGTAACTGTCAAAAATAAACCCCACTTCTGACATGTAACAGCTGATTTCCCTAGTCATCTGTAATACTTTAACAATGCAGTCAAAGCTTTTGTTTAGGCCTATGTACAAGAGAGTCTAATGCACAAAACTAATAAATTCAACAAAAATCTAAACAATTTTATTGTTGGACCATTCACAGAGCTAAATTACTTTAAATCGTACAGAGGAACTTATATATATATATTTAAAAGTTTTATGTTTGATGCAAAGTTTAATGCGCTTACTTCTGTTTAAAACTACAGACATCAACATAAACCTTCAGGAAAAAGAACCATTTTACTAAACTTTTAGTCAAATCTGTTTAAGTTTAGTAGCTTAATGTTCTAGAGATAAATTGTTTTAGTGTTCTATCAGCTTTTATAATTATCATCTGTTCTAATTATCAGCTGCTATAATTATTTTCTTTTCTAATTATCAGCTGTTATAATTACCAGCTATTATAATTAATTACCAGCTGGTACAACTGAGCAAACAGATCAGTGTCAAGTTTTCGACGAATCACGTTGAAGTTGTTAACGCCGCCTCCTGTTTCCAACAAATTCTTCGCTTGCTGACATTGTCTTTGCATATTTCGTGCCGGGCTTTACACGGGAGCTCTTAATCTTCGGTCTTTCTTAAACTTTGAATCTGTGAAGCTTCACGTTATCCCAACACGTGACACCTTACACAGATCTGTGCGCTTCGTCCAGTTAGTTATGCGTAAGCACTTGCGCACATTTTGTGTTAAATACTTTCAACAGACGTGGGAAGTGTTGTTAAGTCGTTTGAATATAGTGGAAAATGAATGGTTTAACATGCTTAACGAATGGGTGAATCTTTTGCGACGAATAAAGTTATCACTTCTTCAGGATCCACATACTAGATCGTTCGGCCTGTTTTTACTGCTTATTGATTTGTATCAGTGATTTATAGAATTCACTATCTTAAAAGTAAAATAAACGGTACCAGATTACTGCCACATACTTTCTCCCAGTTGAAACTTTATACCTTCCCAAGAGTAGCATAGGAGGAGGTTATTTAGAATTGCAAAGTAGGACATACCATAGAAAAAATATTTGATGCATGTAACACACATCCATATTATATTATTATTATTAAAACTATTTGATCGATTTCGAACAAATTTGCATAAAACATGTCAATTAGGCCAGTATAGATGAACGAAAAAACGTTTTGAAAATTTTTGAAAAACAACCCCCTTTTGGCCCAAAACTCCCAAAAATTAGTTATTATTATTATTATTATTAATTAAACGAGAATATTTAGAGAGATTCGGTTGTTTGCATATTGTAGGGTACATTAAGGGCTACAAATAATCAAAATTTTATCAGAATCGTTAGAGCTGTTGTTGAAAAATGTATATTTTTCTCGTTTTTTGGCTTTTGTAAAACCCCTTAAAATCAAAAAATTGAAAAAATGCAAAAAAATGTCTTGAAATATTCCAGAACTACACCTACATACCAAATTTCATCAAAATCGGACCGTTGGTATGGTCTCCAGCTCTGTACACATCCTAACAGACACACGGACAGACATCATCAAAAAAACACTTTTTTGGTTTCAGGGAGCACCAAAACAAATAATTACACTAAACATATTTTTGGGTTCAGTGAGCACCAACACAGATAATTCCACTAAAAATTTTTTTGGGGTTTAGGGAGCACCAAAACAGATAATTCCACTGAAAATTCAAATTCGAAAATTTGGACGAAAACAATACTTTCTCCATATATTACGTACAGGAGGAGAAAGTAAAAACTTAATCTTGTTTGTCGCCATTGATTTTCTAGATGAAATTTATTATAGTTGTGAATCATATTAAGCCATGTATGTTCTCAAAATCTGAATTCCAAAATATTTGAGTATGGATTTTGGGAACAGAATTTTGGAATCCCTAAAGCTATATCTTTGAAGTTAGGGCAAAAGGGCTTAAGTCAGAAATTGTTAACTTTACCGGAGAAGCACTCAAAGTGTTGACAAACTCATGGCTTGCATTGCAGGATATATTATACGTGAGAGGAGCAGGGGCGAGATAGGCAATACGGTAGCATGTAACTATAGTGTTGTTTTGTTGTCTGTTCTTGGCAAGCCATAGCCGAATGGGTAGCTTCGGTATCTTCCTGATCAGAATATACCGGGTTCGAATCTCGATTAGACCTGGTAACTTTTTATATCCATGGTTTGAGGGTAGGAGGACAGAAGTAAAGCAAACGGTGATACAGCAAATTTTTATCTTATACAGTTTTTTATCTATGTTGATACTTTGTCATTAAGGCAATACAAAATCGCTTATATATATTATACTAGCTGACCGTACGGCGTTGCCCGTGGTGGTTGGTAATTTCAGTCATTTTAACGTAATTGTATTCTTTTTAAGTGTTCAGTCAGTGAGTCGTATTTGGCTTTTATATATATACATCTTAAATAACAAAAGTATTGTCATAATAATAAAAGATCTGAAAATATGATTTTAGTAACTTTGATCCCCCCAAACCCCTCCTAAAATTTCTAAATTTTTCATACCCTTTCTTAGTGAGCACCTATGGCATTGGAGGAAGCTACATACGAAATTTCATTCCAATCCGTTCGGTAGTTTTGAAGAAATCGTGATTTAATAACTTTGATCCCCCCCAAACCCCCCTAAAATTTAGAATTTTTTAAACCCATTCTTAGTGAGTGCCTATGGACCTAGAGGAAGCAACATACCAAATTTCATTCCAATATGTTTGGTAATTTTGGATAAATCGTGATTTAGTAATTTTTAACACCCAAACCCCCCTAAAATTTCCAATTTTTTTAAACTCTTTTTTATTAAACACTTATAGCCCTAGAGAAAGCTACATACCAAATTTCATTCCAATCCGTTCGGTAGTTTGAAGAAATCTTGATTTAATAACTTTAATCCCCCCAAACCTCCCCTAAAATTTCGAATTTTTTCAAACGCTTTCTTAGCGAGCGCCTATGGCCCTGAAGGAAGCTATATACCGAATTTCATTCCAATCCGTTCGGTAGTTTTGAAGAAATCGTTTTTTAATAACTTTGATCCCCTCAAACCCCTCCTAAAATTTCGAATTTTTTCAAACGCATTCTTAGTGAGCAGCTATGGCCCTAGAGGAAGCTACATACCAAATTTCATTTCAATCCGGTCGGTAGTTTTTGAGAAATGATGGTGAGTGAGTGAGTGAGTGGTATTTCACTTTTATATATATAGATAGATATTAAAACTGTCTTGGTCAGAATTGTTTGCAGTTTTTAGTTTAAGCCAGTGAATTAAGTAGTTTTTCTTGTCTAGTCCAAACCTAACCAAAATGGCTCTAATTGCTAACCTGCAAATAAAATTTGTCCTGTCTCTCAACAGTAATATTATTGTCCACGATCGTGGTTATTGTTTTCAGACTCAGTGAAATGACCATTTTCCGAATATGAAACAAATAAATTGTATCTTATCACCCTCATCTCATCTAAACTAATCTTTTAGTGAATGAATAGCTAGATGCAACCCTTTATCGGATTAAAGTTCTTTTACTCCTCTGGACGTAGCAGGTTATTCTATACCTAGAAACAACTCCTCCATGTTAATTGAAACTATATATATACGTTGTAGCTTATAAGTAATACGTAATGCAAGTTTATTTCGAACATCCGTATTCATTACATATAACTTGTTGCTATGATGATGGTGTACGGAATATTGTGTAATATCAATTAATAGTTTATACTGTAAATTATTATGCTTCCAAGATACGAACGTTTTAGTAGAACGATATAGCTTCAGTTAAGTGAAGTTTAACTGGGAGGAGTACTGTAAACGTACATTCATTATGCAACGCTTAATTTTGATGCCTTAATATTAGACGCGGTTTAAACTTTGTTTCTATGTAGTTTTCCAAAGGACGTATCTAAATATGTTTATAACATTCTTAGAAAACTTTCTAAAAGTAGTTTAAAGGAAATTATGAAGTTCACATTATCACCTGAAAATTTTCTTTAAGATATCGAAATTAAATAATTAAATTAATTAATTAAATAATTAAATTGATTGCCTTCACACATTTTACAAGCATAAGTTCAAACATATTTATACATCAAGTTACATTTTCATACATAAATTTATGTACATTGATTTTTATAAAATAATTGTGGGGTTTTAACTGGCTGTAAAACTGTTATGAGGCAAATCAACCATTTCATATTGGTACCCCTGTATCCGGTGGCTCAAATAGTTTCGTTTAAATACGTTAAAACAGCTGCGTTGTTTGTTGTGCTAATTGGTAACCTTATTGTTTGAAATAAACTTCAGGTTGTGTTTTCTTTACAAACTGTGTTTTCTGATCAAGAAAAGCGCGTAATGTTGTTAAGTGAACTGAAGTCAGTGATTTTAGTGCAGCGGGTATTTAGAAGAAAATATAATAAAGCTCCACCTCATAAAAATAACATTCGGCGTTGGAGTAAGCGATTCATGAACACTGGGTCAGTTAAAAGGCAAAGTAGGCCTGGTAGACCACCAGCCTCAAACCGTAAACAGTTGAAAACATAAGACTATCTTGCAGTAGAAGTCCCAACAAATCCCTTCAACGTCGTAGTCTTGAATTAGAAATAAAAGTAAGTATTATTCACAAAGTTTTACACAAAACGCTTAATCTTCATGCCTACAAAATTCAACTTCTTAAAAATATCAAGATAACAGAATTGATTAAAAGAACTAGGATTTGCTTCGTTTATGTTAAACCGAATAGCAGAAAACGATTCATTTTTGAATGATGTTATTTTTTCGGATGAAGACACGTTTCACACCAATGGGTGTATTAATAAGCACAATGTACGGATTTGGGGATCTCAACATCACCATGAAATTTTTGAGAAGGAAAGAGATTCGCCAAAAATCAACGTTTGGTGTAGTCTTTCCAAAGAAGAAGGGATTGAGCCACTTATCTTCGTTGAAAAAAATATCATTGGGAGTGTTTGCCTAGATATGCTGGAGAACTATTGTTTTCCTCAATGTAAATAATCTTTATTTTCAGCCAGATGGAGCACCTCCACATTAAGAAACCAGTGTTCGAGATGGCTTACATGTTAAGTTACAAAATAGGTGGATTGGCAGAGGTGGTCCTATAGCATGGCCTACAAAAACCTCAGATTTGACACCATGTGATATTTTCTTCTAGGGGCATGTCAAAAACAAATAGTTTATTCGCAAAAAAAATCGAAATTTGGCTCACCTAACAGAAAGATTCAGATATGCAGTCTCCACTGTAACAAGGGAAATGTTGTACAACGTGTGGGCTGAAAAAGACCATCGTCTGGATGTCTGTAGAGGAATAAAATGGTGGCCACATTGAAGTGTATTAATTGTATAAACATCTTTTTAGTGTCATGAGTTCAAACCAATAAATAGTTTTTTTGTAACTTTTCTTGTTTTCTTTTTGTTTAATAACTAGGGGAGACCCCTGCGTGCTCCGCAAGCCAACCCCCGATGGAACCTTCTAAAAACATGTGTTATGTTTTATTTATGATAAAGGTGTAGGATTAATAATAACCTCCAAACTAAGATGGTAAATAACGTTAAAAGTTTAAATAGAATTAGTTCGTATTTTTTATAACAGCAGTTATAATAAAGGTTAAAGGAACCAGTAAGGCTCAGGTCTATACTTAATCAAAAACCAAACCAAAAAGTTAGAAATACAATTAATTGTTTCATAATTTGGAATGCGCTGTTAATATTGGTTACTCACTATCAATTAGCCTACCGTATATTATTAATAAATAGGCATACTATTAAATTATAATATGTCTTATTTATTTTTAATTGGGATGTAACGTAGTTTTTTCTTATTTTTAAATTCCTTAACGCCAGTTTTTATTGGTTTGTGTGTGTTGAAACATGTGTTGGTTCATATAGGCCTAACTTAAAATAGTATTTAGTACTAAGCTTGACATCCGAATCAACCAACTGTTTTATCTATTATTTTATTCAA
>JAGFPH010000926.1:265057-275842 GCA_018207615.1 Philaenus spumarius
GTTATTTCTAAGATTAATGTCAGACCTTCTCGACAGGTTACTTCAGATGCTTTCTCACTACAAATTGCGTACGATTATTTCCTTGTGTTCTGATGTCTTACTGGTGTTAAAAAAAGTAAATGCCTGATTAATTTCTTTGAAATTAAAGGTAAAGCAGCCAAATAATTTCTAACTACTTGGAGTCTGTTTTAAATAGCGAGAGTATAACTAAGAAACGGATAGAAGCAGTAACATTTTAATTTAATTAATTATTTTAGTGGCTAAAAATAGAATGGAATAGTGAAACTGAAAAAATTTTGATTAATTATTTGCGCAGAGAAAAATAAAAACTTGTTTGATAAATAATTTGGGCATGAAAAATTAAAAACTTGTTTGATTAATAATTTGGACAGGAAAAACTAAAAACTTGTTTGGTTAATAATTTGGGCAGGAAAAACTAAAAACTTGTTTGATTAATAATTTGGACAGGAAAAACTAAAAACTTGTTTGATTATAATTTGGACAGGAAAAACTAAAAACTTGTTTGGTTAATAATTTGGGCAGGAAAAACTAAAAACTTGATTGATTAATAATTTGGACAGGAAAAACTAAAAACTTGTTTGATTAATAATTTGGACAGGAAAAACTTGAAACTTGTTTGATCAATAATTTGGGCAGAGAAAATTTTAAAAAACTTGTTTGCTTAATAATTTGGGCAGGAAAACTAAAAACTTGTTTGGTTAATAATTTGGACAGGAAAAACTATAAACTTGTTTGATTAATAATTTGGGCAGGAAAAACTAAAAACTTGTTTGATTAATAATTTGGGCAGGAAAACTAAAAACTTGTTTGGTTAATAATTTTAGCAGCAAAAACTAAAAACTTGTTTGGTTAATAATTTGGGCAGGAAAAATTAAAAAATTGTTTGATAAATTATTTGGGCAGGAAAACCTAAAAGCTTGTTTGATTAATAATTTGGGCAGGAAAAATTAGAAACTTGTTTTATTAATAATTTGGGCAGGAAAAATTAAAAACATATTTGATTAATAATTTGGGCAGGAAAAATTTAAAACTGGTTTGATTAATAATTTGGGCAGGAAAATCTAATAGTTATTTATGTATTAAGAGTGTAAAGTATGTCTTTATCGCTTAAGAGGAAAAAGCGGTAATTTCTCGAATGTGATAAAGACACTTTACGCTCGAATTACATATTAAATTTTTCCTATAACCGAGAGTAAAGTGACAAAGACACTTTGTTTATTGTAAAAATTCAATTAATTTTACAGAGATAATAACTTCATTACCTTGTTTTTTGTCCAAAATAGGCGAGTAACACATTCACAGTTATTTTGTTCATTCCTTTTTCACTGCACCACTTCATACATTCTTCTTATTTTTTTCATACAGCTCTATTGATTTTCGTGGTGAGAAGTCTAGTGTTATTTCATTTGGGATGTTACTTTGGAGGAGTTAGCTCCAGACCAATTTCATCAAACTCTTCTTCCATTATTTATTCGACTATAGTGAACAAAATTACTAACAAAGTTATTTCGGTTGGTCTAACGGATTTTTGTCAACATATGACACAACAAACAGTCAATATGGATCAGCTGTTTACTTTATCGCTCGGCTAGCGATAAACGGTCGTTTTACAATGTTTTTTAAATCATAAAATAGCACTTTACTCTCGGTTGTAGGAAATGACATTTATGGTTAACAATTTGCTCAGGAAAACTTAAAAATAATGTGATCTATAATTTGCGTAGGAAAAACTAAAATATTGTTTGATTAATAATTTGCGCAGGAAAAACTACAGATTGTTCTTTAGGAAAGTACGGGAATTCCAGCTTGTATATTATAACAGCGATTGAAACCTTTAAAATACGCAGAAGAGCTACATGTGTGGTTCGATAAAGAAATTAGAAGTACTAAACCAACAAGAGCTGCAAACAAAATGAATAAATACTAGTCTTGCAGTCTGTCTGGTTTGAAATAACTTGATTGTTTGGTTTACCCAGCTATATTATAAAGTGTAATTATTTACCCATCAAATGTAATCACTCGTATTACGTCGCCAGTATTTTTTGTCTTGAAATTAAAAAAAAAGCAGATGTGCTTGAGGCAACACGGGAGAAGTGTAAACTTAACTATTTTAACACAACTTACGAAATGAGGAAGCACAATGTCAATTTCAGATGTATTGTCAAGTAAACAATTTCAAAACAACTTACGAATTGAGGAAGCACAATGTCAATTTCAGAGGTATCACCAAGTATACTATTTTAACACAACACTTACGAAATGAGGAAGCACAATGTCCATTTCAGAGGTATTACCAAGTAAACTACATACTCTGTGATATGCACATGTGTACTGTTATATAGTAGAACGTAACGGTAAAATCCAATTTACCGCCCGCCAAATTTTTGGGAGCGATGCGCCTTTGTTGTTTACATTTAAAAAATACAATAGAAATAGTTCGACGTAGTTAAAGGGATCACATTCAACCTTTCTCACGCTAGCTAGCGAGTTTCCAGAATTTACTCTATGGATTTTACATTAAGATCCGTTAAAAAAAAAAAAATAGCTTAAGGCCTTTCTCATTTCCTAATACATTTTGGTATAATCTTTTTATATAACTTCAATTTAATTTTTTAATTTATTTTCACGAGCTAAATTTGATGTGCTTTTGTGTAATTAGGTTCTTACCTCAGGTCGTGCCTATTTGGAAAAACTGTTTCTCGAATTCTGTTCCATTGAAAACTAAATTTTATATTAATAACGAACACGTTTTACGCTTACTTACCAACACTACCTGAAAACATATATAGGAAATATATTTAAAAGATGAAGACAAGTCTGAAGTTTTGTAAGTTTTGAATATAAATTTATTTAAAACTAAGAGACCCCTGTGTGCTGCACGCCAACCCCGTTGGAACCTTCTATACACATTATGTTAAGTTTCCTTTATAATAAAGGTGTAGCTTATAATAATAACCTCAAAGGTAAGATGTAAATAATGTTAAAGGTCCAAATCTAATTATTTCATATATTTTATAATATAAGTTATAATAAAGGTTAATAGAACTAACAAGGCTCATGTCTTCACTTAAACACAAACCTAACCTAAAAAGTTACAAATAAAAATAATTGCTTAAAATTTTGAAATCAGCTGTTAGTGAAAATATTATATCAAGTAGCTGATTAATTTATCAACAATAAACATGTTTCATTATTATTTATTATGGCGCTTCCATTGCCGTAAAATATTTAGTATAATGTGTGATATTTTTACGTTCAACAGATGGTATTGTTTATGTAAACCTAACCTAAAAGTTAGAAATACGTATAATTGTTTCAAAGTTTGAAATCAGCTGTTAGTGAAAATATTAAAGCAAACAGCTGATTACTATACCAACACTAAACATATTGACACTCCCATTCATTGCTGTAATGTAATTAGTACAGTTTGTGTTATTTGTATATCCGACAGAGTTCGTTGTTTTATGAAAACACTCGTGAACTTGAATGCAATGTTGTGTCAACATTTCAAAGCAATCGGTGAAGAACTTTCGGAGATTTTAGATTTTGAATGAAGGAACATTTACATTTTTATTTATTTAGATAATTAAAGTGTTGTTTGCTTTAACTCAACAATAAAACACAAAATATCAGATAAAAATAATGCAATATAATAAAACATAGAATTGGAACGGTACAAACATACTGTAATTAATTATTAGTGGAAACAAAATTATTTACTTATGAATTTAATAAAAGACCAACGCGATATTTTATGTGTTTAAAAGAATTTAATTTAAACAAAAATGTTCTCCAATTTATATTTAGTTAGTTCAAATCTAAGTATTATAAAAAATTGATGATTATCGGTTGTCCAATTCTTGAAGTTAGCGGGACCCAACCAAGTTGAAGAAACGAAGAATGACTAATTGTTATGCTGTGTGAAGTTCCAAAGGGTTGAATTGGTGTATTTTGTGATGGTAGATCTTTAGACGTTAACACTCCAAGGATCAAAATATAACTCCTGTCGGACTTCTCTCTTTCGTACTGAAGTCGAACAGTAGTGGGGATGGTTATACCAACACTATACTTCGAATGATAGTGTAATTTTGACAATTTATTTTCGACAATTCGATTAACATTCTAACATATTACTCCTTGTTGAATTCTCCATACTTTGTGGGTCTTGGTAATTTTCATTTAAATGTCTCGTTGTACCCTAAACTTGCTTTTTCTTCTCCCTTAGTATGTTTTTTTTATGTAATATATTTACCATCTTTACATTTTAGTTTTTATTGAATTTAATTCAAGTACAGTGGTATTAGAATGTGACTCTTTATAGGTGCGCTTGAGTTGTGGACGCGATGAATCAAGAAAGGTAGTAGCCCTATAAATGCCGAGAAAGTTACTGTTATTACTTTACTAGACAATATTATCAATGGGTTGACTAATCGGTAAATACTACAAACTACAAATGTGTATATCTCACTGTTAGACACACATTTGTAGAATATGTTTAAAGGATTAGCTACGTATATTGCCCACACTACTAGTCACAGTAAGAGTAGGGTGATTCTAATTTGCTTGCGTACACGCTTCCTCAGCAAGGGTCAATTTAATTTATTTACAAGTGAAAAAACATGGACCAAGATCGTGATTTGAACCCAGGACCTTTAAAACTCCGTGGTTACGCTCTACCAACTGAGCTATCCTAATCACTCTAGATATTGGTCGATGTTATCTCACTTGTACGGTTTTACTGTATTTATTGGACCGTATTACTGCATATTTATAATTTAATTAAGTTAACTGCCCCCTGAATGACGCACCCAGCATTTCACCACTGCTCATCAAATCTGCAAATAACATTAAATAATACTGTTTTACATTCATTAATTTCTTCCTCTAGATGTATTCCGACTTCATCAATGCATTACTCAAACTAACAAAGTTTATATCGCTGTAAGATATTACAGTTCAACGTTCCCTTCAGCTAATTACAAACAACCGTCCCAATCTCCATCCGAGTGTTCTTCAATACGCGAACATCAAACAGGAAATTTATTCTCGATATGACTTCAGTGCAACATAATTTAAATTATCATCACAACATAAACTCGTAAGATGCAAGGAGATATTGTAATTACATTTACACAGCTGATTTCACTAGCTCATTTTATCGTCTTAATTTCGTTTCATTGCATCTCTGGTATCTGTTCCGTTTAGCAACAGTTGAAGGCAATCAAGATATACGTTTACAGCAAGGGAAATTAATTTCAGCCAGAAAGGCAGGTTTATTAAGACAATGGTAGATCAATGCATGCTTCAAACGCCAACTCTTTGCTGCTGCAGCACATATTTATTTATATAAAAATCTTAGGTATTAATAATTAATTCAAAGCTAACATCTGTACTAATATTATAAAGATGTTATTTTTTTGTTGTTTTTATGTTGGAGGTAATCTCTGGAACTACTGAACGGATTAAAAAAAAAGTTTTACTAATAAAAAGCTTCACTAGGCCTATCCCTGAGTAATATAGGCTAGAATTCATTTTGATAAAAACATTTTTTATTTCAATATTTGTAAATGCGTGACGGCCAATAGGATGAGCGCGCAGCGTTGCCATATCAACTAGTCTCGAAAACTCCTGGTACCGCTCGAGGCTTGAGCACACAGTTTAAAGAATTATAAATGCGTTCAGTCAGCCGCGTTCAGTTAGAAGCGTGGGAAGGACGTGACAACGTCGCACTAAGGCGATTGGAACGTTCAAGGTCTCGGTGTACACAAGCCCGTCCCTCTTTCGTGGTCTTAACTGTAGGTTGTCAACCGATTTTCGTAGTTGCCAACCGAAATTTGGTTTGCCAACCGTTTCCCGCGAGGAGCCGGTAAAGATCAAAGGAAGTTGGCAACTTCAGCTGCTGCACTTCGCTTCGTTTACATCAGAGTTGACACCAGACCACTGCAGCCCCTCCCGCCTCCGTTGCTACGTGCGTGCTCATCCCGCTTCCTTTTCCTCGTATGTCTAGAGGTTGCCAACCAAAAGTTAAAACGAATTGGTACTTAATTGTCAATATTTTGTTGTCAACTCCGGTGCAATCCCGGCTTAAGACCATTATCTTTTCGATAATGTAATTACAATCAACAAGTTGTCGCCCAAAAGTTTAGCGAGCGGTCCGAGCAGAAGAAGCCCTCTGGTATGAAAAACACATGTTTCAAATCTATCGTACACTATACCGTTTTCAATTTTTGTTTACCCTATGTTACCTGTCTTAAATTTGTATCGAATGTCACTCCATTTGTGGAAACATGTTAGTCGACATAAGTGAAAAGCTTGATACATTCATTAGCTTCTATAAAGTTGGTTCAAACAGCAATAATTTCTTTGTAACCGATTTAAATATTGTGAATAGACTATAACTCGATTTTATTGAGTTTCGCGAAGTTGCCCTACTTTCTCTTCGGAGTAATTTAAAATTGTAGCTCATTGTTTTACTTTAATGGAACAGAGAAACGCTGAACTCGACAACTTTTTACTTTGAAACTTTACTTTACTCTCAAACTACTTTATTTCATCATTTGTTTAGTTTAGTTTAGTTATTCCCCATATTGGGAGTATCTTCAATACACAATGCATTGCGTGCTTCGCACGCCAACCCCCGTATTGGGAGTACTTCAATACACAATTCATTGCGTGCTACACACGCCAACCCCCGTATTGGGAGCATCTTCAATACACAAAGCATTGCGTGCTCCTCACGTCAACTCCCGTATTGGGAGTATCTTCGATACACAATGCATTGCGTGCTTCGTACGCCAACCCCACGGTAGAATCCACCACATGGCTTTGAATCCGGTACTTCTATGGTATTTTACGTTTTGATCGATTTTGGAGGAACCAAGCCAGCTATAAGGTCGCGCAGGAAAACAAAATGTGCATAGTAACATTCTAAATTTATATTTGTAGAAAAACTCAAAAACATATTCATTCTCGTAGGAAAAATCTCAAAAAATAGTTACTTCCAGTCAAAAAACGTTCTTCCGAATTTTGGATTTTTTTGGCTAACGTACTCGTCCGAGCAACATAGACAATCAATATGTGTACCAAATTAGAATCGAATCGGACTTAAAAGGCGGACGCTAGAGTGCGAACACATAGATATACATTCATGTATATGATTTTTAATGACACCCCAAAACGTGTTCTGTTGACCATGATCGGTGCCCATTTGCTACCCCGACCTTGGGTCTTACCATAAGGGCCTCTGCAATAGCTCATTTTTCCTATGGAAATTCGCTACAAATCAAGTACGTTATAGTCACGGGATGATTGGGATTTAATAAAAAAATACAGTTAGGTTAAGAGTCAAGACTGGCAGCCATTTTGGTTCTAAGTGCCTCAGGTTACTACTCACGTCTACCCGACATGTGGCCGCAGAGCTGCCAATCTATGATTATAAAATGCTTCTTTTAATTTAATTATGAAGTATAATAATATATTATTAAAAGAATAAATCAACGTACAAATCTAATTTAATTTGACAAAATTAATTGTAACAAATTGTAAAAAACATAAACATACATCACGGCTCGTTAAATATAATACATTGGGGAAAACCCTGCGTGTTCCACACGCCAACCCCGTTGAGTCCTTCTATACTCATAATCATGTTATGTTTTCATTATAATAAAGGTGTAGTATTAATAATAACCCCAAAGCTAAGATGGTAAATAATGTTAAAATCAAATTATTTCGTATACTTTATAACAGCAGTTCTAATAAAGGTTAAAAGAACCAGCAAGGCTCAGCTCTACACTTTAATAAAAACCTGACCAACAGTTAGAAATATAAATTATTGCTTCAAAGTTTGAAATCAGCTGTTGAAGGAAATATTAGAGCAAACTGCTGTTTTATCTGTGATTTTATTCAAATGGTTGTTATGGTAAAAATGGAAATACATGTTGGTTCATCAGTCTAGGCCTAACCACAGATTTTTTCCGACTAAATTTACAAATATTGAAATAAAAATGTTTTTATCAAAATGAATTATAGCCTATGTTACTCAGGGGTAGTGTAGATTTGTATTAGTAAAACTATTTTTTCAATCGGTTCAGTTTTTGAAAAACCTCCTACAAACAAACACATTTTACCTCTTTATAATATTAGTACAGAAAACATTAAATTGTTTTAAATTAAACAGTTAAATTATTATTTCTGAAAATGTCAGTGTTTATAAATGTTTTTTTTTATGGTAGGTTACAACCATAGTGCGAGTGGTAAGCGTAAAACAATAAAAATGTTAATAGTGTAGATGAGATTGACTATCATTTCCAACGGAAAGAAACAAAACTAAAATTTTTTCATGAAATATATTGAAACTATATACTTTAATGATTGTGGCAAATCAAATATAAACTATGTAATAGAACAAACGACAAAACTAAAAGTTGAACGAACGAATTTAACTTAACGAAGTTTCATCCATCTTGCTTAGCCTACAGATTTAACAGAGTTGCAAGAACTTTTGGAAAGTAAGGAGTTCTACCAATTTATATGTAGTTTACAAACTACACACATATTGTGATTGGAGATTTTAAGTTAGTTTAGTTCAGGGTTTTCGGGTTACCTTTTGTTTCATTTAAAAACGCTGTCAACATTTGAGTTAATTTTACTTTTTTACTATGGTAGGCCTAAAGAGAAAGTATAGTGATCACAAAAAAATCGATGTTGAGATTTTCGAAAAAATATCCGTTTTGGGACCAGCTGAGTCCAAAAAAGTGGTTTTTACAAAATGTCTGTCTGTATGTATACACAGCTAGAGCGAAAATTATTCGATCGATTTCAAACAACTTTGCACCAGACATGTCAAGTAGGCCTGTATAGATGTACGAAAAACGGTTTTGAAAATGTTTTAAAAACAACCCCCTTTTTGGCAAAAAACCCCCAAAAAATCAGTTATTATTTTTTTTATAAAAAAACGACTCTAACGATTTTGATAAAATTTGGCGTATATGTAGCCTTTAATGTACTCTACCATATGCAAAAAACCGCATCTTTCTAAAAATTCTCGTTTAGCTAATAATAATAATAACTGATTTTTTGGGTTTTTTGGTCATAAAGGTGGTTGTTTTTCAAAAAAATTCAAAACCTTATTTCGTGCATCTATACAGGCCTAATTGACGTGTTTGTTGCATTTTTTTTCGAAATCGATGGAATAGTTTTCTCTCTAGCTAACAATAATAATATTTATTAGTTAATCTCCTACTTTAATATCACCTCTCCTGCCCCACAGTACTTTGAATTCTTAACTAATTTCCCAACGTCAAGAAAACGGTCAATGGTGGCCAATGCAAGCTTTTATGGATTGCTTGACTATGGAGGAGTTTATGGGTTTATTTATTCTAGCTAAACCAAAATGGAAAGAAAATGCACAACATAATAGACGATTCCTTCGATAAAGACCTTCCTAATTGGACCTTCAGATAAAAGAGTCAGATGAAGAACAAGAAGCAGAATCTGCCGACAGCAAACAAATATGGTGCTAACTTTGTGATCAAATAAAAAATGAGGTGCAATTCTAAAAAAAAAAAAAAAAAAAACACAATTTGTGAACATTGTGTAGACATCTGTAATAACTGTACAGAGTAAAATGGTCTTAGAAAGTACCTTGGAATATTTCTATTATTGTCTTACTGTTTGATTTTAAGTTTAAACATTTTTTATTACTAGGCCTACATACTATCTTTTTAGTGTTTCCAATAATTTCAAGTTAAATTTTGTATTCATATCTATCAGTGATTATACAATTAATTAATATTAAAAAACAATAGAATATTTTTAGAATTGTATATAAATACTAATTAAAATTCAGTATTTAACAATTTTGTATTTGTTTTTATTTGTGGAGTGTTACCTTGCTATTTAATGGTTAAATTGTAAATATTTTAATTTTGCTAATACAATAAACAATTTTAATATTTTCAGATTTCTTCATATATTTGAATAAACTCATTATTAAAACAAATGTTATAATTAATAGTAAAATAGTAATAGATAATTTAGCTAAGCAAATAAGGAGGGGAGAAACGTTCACTGATTGTAGTATGGATTACGTCACTGACTGCTATCTTGATTCCTTATCTCTTGAATAACCTGCCTACACAGGGACCTGCTTCTTCAATAACAACACACAGTGTCGATTGTCGGTATTTTAGGTTATGTTGTGCGTGTATGTGCGTGTTTACTGTGTATTATTTGTGTATAAAGTGTAGTTATCTTCAGTGCCGTATTATTTATTGTTTTTATTAAGAAATAGGTTTGTGCCTAAACGACATGGTTATAGTTAAGTAGGCCTAGGCTAATTGGTTAGTAACTTAATCATTACGAGCGAGCGTCGAGCATTATTTTAAAAAGAAAGTTAAGTTAATTGCCAATATTTACAAAAAAAAAAAAAAAAATATATATTTAATAGGTAAAACTGTGGGATAGCTGACCCGTACCGCGTTGCCCGTGGTGGTTGGTATTTTCAGTTTTTTTAACGTAATTGTATTCTTTATAAGTGTTCAGTCAGTGAGTGGTATTGGACTTTTATATATATAGATCTTCAATAATAAAAGCACTATTTTCATAATAATAAAAGATCTGGAATTATGATTTTAGTAACTTTGATCAACCCAAACCCCTCTTAAAATTTCTAATTTTTTCAAACCCTTTCTTATTGAGCACCTATGGCCCTAGAGGAACCTACACACCAAATTTCATTCCAATCCGTTCGGTAGTTTTGAA
>JAGFPH010000926.1:284700-295246 GCA_018207615.1 Philaenus spumarius
TAGAACTGATCGAATCAATGTTTTGATTTTTGATCAACTCAGTCCAATTTTGTACCAATCTCAGATTATGATTGCATTTTATTGTTACTTTTGACTCAGTTTTGTATCTTTTTTTAGTTTGTTTGTTTACTATTCTGTAAAATACCACTAAGGAAAAATAATGTGTATTTTAAATTATTTTATTATGTTGTCCCAAGGAAAAAAACAACTGACTCCATGTCCATTGTTAACAAAAAAAAAAAAAAAATGTTATTAGAATTTTAAAGAAAATGTACTACATGTTGCTGATAAACTATAGCCACATATAAATAAATAATAAAATCTTATTTCGGAATTAAAATAGCTAAATGCTGGAATTTTAAAATGTTTTTTCCTTATTCTGGAATATGTTATACTGTGGACTCTTGTTGATTTTTCCCCAGCACCCTTCATATGTTCCCTGCACATTAAAGAAGAATGTTTTCACACATTTAAAACAAGTACTACTGAATTACTCGCCAAAAAACTTTCAAAATTTAAAATCGGATGCAGTTAAAGCTTCCAAAATACAAACATACTGTCGATTCCACAGCAAGCTCTGTAAGTGCTAGACAAAACTTGTATAGCTAGAAACTTGATAAGTTTAACAAATAATATCTGTTAGTTTTAACTTTATTGTGGTACACAGCAAACATTGTCTGTTTATTAAGTAAATATTAATAATAATACTAAATATAAAAATTCAAAAACTGAAATATTTATTCAGTATATATATATTTTTAATAATCTTAAATATCCATTTTTAATAACAGCGATATTTGTTATTGTTGCTAAGTATGGTTATTGCAATTTCATGTAATTCTAAAGTTCAATATAATATTTATGTTTTTAAGTTTTTTATATTGTATAAAATAAATTACACTTGTGGTTTAGTGTGCATAATATCTTTTACCATGGTGTTTTAAACTTTAACATTAATAAAATTATCATAAAATTGTATTTAATCGTAAATGTATCAATTCAATTATTATAAACTAACTCTGCAGTAAAATCATATTTATGACAATATAGGCAAATCTAGTGATTAACAGGTTAGATGATAACAACATTTGAACAAACTGCATTTAGCTCATTAATCTCGGCACAAACTAATCTCTATTCTTTTCACAAAGTAGAAATACGACTTATAGGAAAATAAACATTTATTTAATAAACCAATAGTCCATTTGAAGACATGTATGTGGTTAATATTAGTTTAATAAAAGTGGAGCAGAAAAGGTTCCGTATGGTTACTGCGTAGAGGCCGGCAGGCTGGTGCGACCCGAGTGACGTCATGCGCCTCAGCTGACTGTTTTCGTACTGCTAATAAGCACACCCTTGTTAGTCGTTCCACCATGAGACCTACACTACCATTTTAAGTCATAATATGTTATCAGTTCTGACGTAAGAAACAAACTTACTACGTTTCATTAACTAAGAGATAGTGCGTGATGCCACAACACGCATTATGGCTAGCATAGTGTTGAACGGGCACCAATAATTTGTAGTCTACAATGTTCCCGACTACCAAAATGTAAAGTTATTTACATATTTTGAAAGAACAAGAGCTGCTCACAATTTTTATTTGACATATTTTTAGATATTGTAACAAATAAAAGCGCTGTTTCATAAAAACTACATACAATATGTATTTTCCCTCGAAAATTTTGCATATTTTAGCAAATTCTGGTGAAAGTATCACTTTTACACAGAAATTCCAAAGAACATTCTTTTAGAATAGGCATAGAGAAATACAACCATACAAACCGCATGAATGTAAATTGAAAACAGGCGGAGTTATGAGCAATAACAAAAATACCCCCGAAATGGATGTTTAAGGGAGGCTAGGAAGGGGAACACAAGAGGGAGAAGCGGGGACTTTTGAGGGAATACTCCCCTAATTAGGTCTTAACAACTGGCAAAAAATCAGTTTGTCTCTAATTTCTTCCGAAACAAAACCTTTACTGCCTGGGCTATAATGCCAATAAGTTATTGAGCCATTTTCAAAATGCACAATATTATAGCTTTAAACGGCCACCATTTTGTGTAGAGTGAACCTTTTGATGTCTGATTTGCGTCATTGTGTTCTCATAGGGTATTACCTTTAATTTTATGTACAACTCGACCTATGTTCCTATTTAAGATTTTTCTCCTACTCCCTGCGGGCCGTCCCCGTAAGTTGATAATACAATTATAATATTGTTTCAAAAATGATTTTTTTTTTTTTTTTGTAAATAAACGATGTACTAATAAGTTTTGTTGCATAATCTGCAATGGCACAAGACTATAGAATTACTCCAGACCTCTCACTGCCATAGGAAAAAGGGTGCGGGAAAATTGAGTTAGTTTTGATCCGCTAGAGTTCAGGTGCGTAGCTACTGTAAGTTATTATCAGACCAATGTTGCCAGATCGCACGAGTGATATGGAGGGGGCGAGTGAGTCCTGCTGATCAAGGTCACGTCGATGTGACAGGGTCGTGTCCTACTGTTC
The DNA here is from genome assembly GCA_018207615.1 of Philaenus spumarius. NCBI lineage: Eukaryota > Metazoa > Arthropoda > Insecta > Hemiptera > Aphrophoridae > Philaenus > Philaenus spumarius. The sequence goes on from JAGFPH010000926.1 coordinate 287,210, forward strand.
TACCGTGTGTACTGGTTTCTTGGGTCTGTTTGACTGATTAGAACTTATCTTTATTATTTTAAATATCTGTAGCGTGATAATAATTGATTAGCTATCTCATGAACGTTAACTGTATTTAATTCAATGACAAGTATAGCAATATACATTAAGCACAATATTACAGAAGGTATTGTGATAATATGTAAAATAATAACTGGCAAATTAATTCCTGCGAAAGTAATTGGTAATATTGTTTATTTTTAGTATACAGTATATAATAAAATACCACACTATCAGACTGTCTAACTGGTTTTCAACAACAAAAAACAGCACTGATGAATTAAAAATATATATAAACAATGCAAATAATAATATGTATACCGGTACGTATTACAATATAATAACTGTATACCTACCATGACAAATTTATTAATAACTGGTACAGGTACATAATAGGTATATTCAATAGATTACTCATCAGAAAACGGTCACACATAATTTTACTATGAATAAACATTTACACAGGTATCCTGTTCAAGCAATAGTGCTTCTGTACACGTTGGTGAAACAGTTGCTCAGGAACGTATCACTTATTAAAATGAACAACACTATACAATAAGTATGCGTACTTGATTTAGAACAAAACAAAAGCAACATTTCAAATTGTATTATAAACTAAAAAATAAAAACAACAGAGTTCCGTAATAATTGTAAAAGTAACACATCCACAAAGAAACATCAATGTAATATACATGTATATTTTACCTGCACAAAAAAAGTGCACTGTGTTCACTGGTTGAACACATATACTGACACATTTATTATGTATATTTTAACTCAACACTAGCAGCAAAACTATTTTAATTTAATGTACATGGATAAAACTGACATAAACGACACTAAACATTGGCTACTCAATACCCTTCTATTTATTAATAAATTAAACAGTTTGAATAATGATAAGAGTAATAATTACAGTAACTGTGCTATTATAAAAACAAACAGAATTTAAAATAGTGAATCCATCTTTAGGACGATAACTTTTGCTTGGAACGGAAAACAATGATTAAAGCCCAATTTCTTACAATATAGGTCTATTACACATTTACATTCATTAATATATAACTAAAAACTATTCCTTAAACAACCAAAAACAACTCTTGAAATAAATAAATTTTGTGTAAATTATAACAAACAGATAGACAACTTTGCAAAAACAGATATTTGCCTCACGGGACTTTAAAACGGATATTTCCGCAAAAAATTAAAACAGAGTTTTCACAGAATTTTGAGTCGATTTTGAATAAATTTGGTTTTATAATTTTACTTTTATAACTACCCTTAAAATTCAAACATCGAAAAACCAAACAGAAATATATCAAATCACACCAAACGTACAGACAGACAGACGAAAAACGTTGCCAGACCTAGTGGCTTTATATATAAAACAATTTTAGAAAAACTAAAAATTAATCAATTTTTGTGCCGTAGTTTGGCCTACATTACTTTAAATGGACGGGTTTTGTTACTTTTCATTTTACCGTATAATTTAAACGGTAAAACTAGTGAAAAGATGGAACACTTTTTCGCGACTTGGGCTCGTTCGTACAGAACACACGAATTGAAACTACGACTTTTAAATTTTAGCAATTGGTTTTCCCTTACCCAAAAACATTACAAACGATACCCCTCACAGAATTTTAAAAATGTTAACACAATCTTTTCAAAATTTTGATAAAAAAACTTGACCCCGACGCGCTACGACTTTTGAATTCTCAAAATCAGTTTTCCCGTACCCAACAACATATAAAACGATACCCCACACTGTGTTTTCATAATTTTGACCTATTAATTTCAAAATTTTAACCCAAAAACGTGACCCCGACGCGCTACGACTCACGCTAGAAAGCTCTAAAGCTTTTTAACTCTCTGCAATAAAATTACGAAGATTTTGGAACCATCAGAAGTTTTCTACGACATCTGTGAGTGCTTATATCGTGTACTTAGGAAAACAGACGCACAAAAAAATACCTCATGATTTCAATACTTCAGCATTCTAATGCGAGCCGAAGTTATTAATAATTGTTATGTACCGGTATTATAAAAGTAGGTTTTAGTCGTAATTCGAATTCAAATAAATTAACCATTGTATGTATTGGAGCTATGAGCCAGTAACCACTGCAACGGCAGAGAGAGCTTTACAGTTTTAAGATGTACCTGAGGAGCACAATGAGATATTCCCGACTCAATGGCCTGGCCTTAGGCAATGTCAAAAGAGAGAGAAATTTAAGTTGAAAATTTAATAAATGTGATTTATCAACAAAAAAAAACTAGACGTATGGTAACTGAAAATTGGGAGTGTGATTGAACATTTAAAACATTAAATAAGGAACATATTTTTATGTTTGTGATTTAAAAAAAAAAAAATAACATTGCTGTATTTACATTCTCTTGTTTAAAATTAATAAACCATTTTAGATACTACGTGAAAAACAGTAACATGTGTAACAGAGGTTTTTAAATTGCTGTATTTATGTGTCAATAATTTATAAAGCGCAATGAACCACATTAGTTCTGACTAAGCACAAAGAAATAAGTAAGTAGAATTTATATTTGAAAGTGCTTTTGTGTTGTTTACTGCTTAACTTCTTGGAGCACTGTAACGTTTAGGCACAAATGAAGATGAAGCATTAGTGTAATTACATTATTACTTAATTTCCTTTCTTATATGATTCAGGCCTTTTTGAAAATATTACTTGTAGTTAAATTTAGTCTGTACAGTATCTGCAACAACAGCTGTTATTAAAATATGATTTAATAGTATATTTCATCACTAGGACCGAAAGTGACGCTTTTCGATACGAGCTGAAGTTTAACGACTGAGGCGAAGCCGAAGTCGGAAAATGAGCGAGGATCGAAAAGCTACTTTTGGCCCGTGTGATGAACGATACTTTTCATCACACTGTGATTAATAGTATTAATAATAAAGTTCATACATATTTTGTTTAAATAACCTATCGTTTGTCAATAACATTCCTGGAGTACAATGATAACATAGTTTACGTTTACAGCACTAACTAAATTATAGAGATCAGCTATTATTAGTTATTGATTTTAATATAAATAGCGATACTAATAAGGAAAAGTGTATCTTGTCTTTGGTGTTTTATTCTGTCATTAATATTAATAGACACAATACACTACTACCGATACAGGTACATAAATAAACTTACTGACGTACTTTTTTAAATAATAAGTTAAAAGTTTATTTATTTAATACTTGTAAATAGTATCAAAATGTAGTTTTTATTATTACTCACGTTTTTTCTTTGTTAAAATCGTTATTATATCTATTAAATTAATAAGACGACATTTCAAATCATAATTATTATTGATAGCGCTACTGGTGTTATCATTTATAACTAATTTAGAGATTGGCAAAAATCTCCAGCTGATTTTGCCGCTCTAGACCGAGAAAACACTATTTTCAACACTCACAGCTGATATTGAAAGTGGCTATTTTCGATACAGTGTGATGAAAAGAGGTTTTCCTAATAGCTTTGATATGATTTTGGTAGTCTTAAACTGCATTAAAATTACGTTTTTAGAGGATATTTTTTTTACAAAATTTTTCCGGGGAAGGGAATCCTAGATCCGCCCCTGGCCAGACCCACTTTTTGTGATTCAGGTTACCTAAAAACTAATATTTTCGCAACAGCAGCAACGTCAATTTCTTGTGATTTTCATGGAAATTACAATTTTGAATAAACTGACTCGATCAAATTTACAACATACACGCCATTAAACTGGTATTATTTATTTTATTTCATTAACTTTAAATCAAAACTACATGAGTAATGTATATTACATTTAACAACACACGCTCACATAATGGTAAGCAATTCTATTCAGTTCAAAATATTTTGTCTACTTTGAATAAAATAATACATTGATTAATTCAAGTGCATAACATTGTACGCGCGTATTAAACTAAATAATTATATAGTATATTAAAGGCAAATGTTGCATAATAACGATAAATTACATTACTTTAGAAACAGAAAGGAGCGGTTAGAATATTTTGCTATTAGGCCTACATTAGTTTAATGTAACATTTTTGTATTAAGGTATTCTGAATTTTAAGTTTTCCATAATAGTCATTTCTTTATCTAAATAATTATGTAATATCTTTCCTTTTGTCTCATATTGATATTGAGATATTATGTTACTGAGTGTATTTAGCCTAGCCAGGCACAAAACAATAATTATCATTTTAATTGAAGTTGAAAGAATATTGGAAATTATAAATTTAACACTCAACTAAAGAAAACTCACTCCATATTTAAAATGTTTAATTTGCAAAGCCTTTATGTAGCCAAGCTACCATCGTCAGGCACTGTACAAATTAAATTACTAAAAAGTAAGTACTGAAAGGATTTGCATATAACATGATTGAAATATTAGATTTTTATTTAGTTACGTTAAAAAATGGTAATTAATAATTGTTAGGTTTAGAATGGTAGGAGAGGCAAAAGGCGTGCGTTATGTGCGCATCAAAAACAACCGTGCCGTAAATGTTTGAAAACGTAGAAACGTTGAAATCTAGATTATAGATTTTTTTAAATTTCTTAAATAATGGTAAGGTACCGTACACTTCTGAATATATTAGATAGTATGTACTTACCACTATTGTTGACCCATTTCCTGCATAATTCTGGTACTTTTGGAAATGTGAACATACGCATTCCTTTAACTTTATGGGCACTGTTTGTAAATTTCTTGAACGAACAAAGGTTGCGTGACATGATGATTTCAAACACTCACAACACCCCCAAAAGAAGACCTCACACCAGACTGATGTGTTTATAAAATACGAGACACTCGTCAACACATCCCCCACACTGTTTCAGCATAGAGATAAGGGGTGAAATACAGATGACAGCCTACTCTACAGATAACGTAAAACTTTGATGTAGCCTTCACTTTGTTCTTCGTTGTTTTGAAGACGATTCCACAACTAATTATGAGCCGTTTTCTTAGTACAGGCATTATTTTTTACTTAAGAGTAAATAAAATATAAATTAATTGGAACAACGTAATTTTGTGATAAAGATGTTTTCAATAAAAACATGCTCAATGTAAATAAATGTTGAAAACCGTTTGTTGTACAAATAATAAGTAATATTATTAAATTGTAAAATGATACGTTTATTAGGTTGTGGCTAAACTTGTTTGCTCCCAAACATTTTACTGGGGTCTAATTCTTCGGTAATATGTGGGTCATATTTTAAGGTATTATTTAGTTAATTTATAGGATAATATAGCACTTTTAATAGGTAATATTTCTAGTGATTATACCAGAAAGCATAGTCTTGCTCTTTAATAAACACAATAATTAAATTAGAATCAGATAAATTTGTAAGTTTGTTTCTAAACAGAGCTCTGATCTACGCACGGAACCCAGCGTACAGTGGCTAGCTGCTGTACGCTCAGTCAGAAGTCGGATGCCGAGCAGCATGGGCGTACATTTGGCAACACTTTTCAGCGTACATCGATGGTGGCGCGCACTGAGAATGAGCGTACAAATTGACGTTTAAAAGCGCACCAATTTTTAACGTGGCAGTGAGATGTCTGTAGTAATTCTATAGTCTGTGGCAATGGTTACAAAATTACAACGCCATTCACAGACTTTTGAGACACCTGTATACGTGTAATAAAATTATTTGTCGCAGAAATCAAATAACGCACGATGTATAAATTGTAAGCACTTAATTTGACTCAATAATTTGCGACTCTGTAACTTGATTTACTCTTGTTGTAATTACAAGTTGCGTCCGCAGAATTTAAATTGTAATTTAATGAAACAGCCATCGATTCTTAATAGCTTTGCTCTCGCTGGGTTTGGAGGAGAGCAATTAAGAGAGTCTTGATTTAAACAAACTCAAAATGTTTCCCAGGTCTGAGTCATTGTCCAGTTTCATTCCCCGGATCTATCTAATATAAAGGTAAAATCAAACCCTTCCTTTCTCCACAGTTTAAACCGTGAGGCCATCGTGACGAACACTGTACGTCAATGTGTTTCTATTCTAACTGTCCTATGTCGAAAACTGTACGTCAATGTGTTTACATTCTAACTGTCCTATGACGAACGTTGTACGCCAATGTGTTTCCATTCTAACTGTCCTATGACGAACGTTGTACGTCAATTTGTTCCTATTCTAACTGTCCTACGTCAATGTGTTTCTATTATAACTGCCCTATGACGAACTATGTACGTCAATGTGTTTCCATTCTAACTGTCCTATGACGAACACTGTACGTCAATGTGTTTCTAAAGTTAAAAACTGTTAACCTGTTACTAATGAATTCGACAGAAATTAATTTCGTTGTATACATTTCTTGATTCGTATTTTTTGAAGTGTAAACTTCTATAGACGCACCTCGGCGTTATGTTTGCATGCGGTGAATCGGATTTTACCGGCACGCATTTTCTCACGCATTTATGAAAGGCTTTATTCCGTCAGTTTGAAAAAAGATTTGGTCTTGCCGAGATTCGAACCAGCAGAACCCATCACCATAGACTGGCGCCTTAGCCGGTTAGGCCACGAACGAATTGCTAGTTCAGTTTATTTGAGTTGGGTATATAAGTGTAGCAGATTGTCCTACGTATAACCCGTTAACGTTAATACAATGTATAGTTTAATTTGTAATACCTCTGAAATGGACATTGCGCTTCCTCATTTCGTCAGTTGTGTTAAAAAGGTAACATTTCTCCCGTGTGGGCTTAAACACACAATTTACATTTTTTTAACATCTGTTATGGGCATATTACACTGTCAAAGTTATTTGCCAAATAATTGGTCAAAGTTTTATCAAAGATCTTTGATGAAATCTTTGACAAAGATTTGTCAAAGAATACAAATTATACCTGTCCAATTTCTTTGATTATCTTTGATATTAAATTAGATATATTTTGGAGTTATGTTTCGGCTTATTCTTATATTTTTATTATTGAATTGACTATTATTGCAAAATTACAGTTGAAAGATCGTAATTCATATAGTAACAGGTTAAGATTTCAAAAACGAATTAAAAAAAAACTTGTAAATACACCTACAATAAAGTAAACACAATGAAAGTCTATTTAATGTTTTACAAAAAAACAAACTTAGGCTATACTGCCAACCCCAATATTACAGACTGCAAAACATTATTTGTAATTTCTTCTGAAGTTTTTTGCCTAACATCGCGATTTTTATATGCATTCGTGTGAATGTTTCACTAACAATATTCTCTTTGATAATGCAAAATTAAAAAGCTTCAACACTCCACGCCAATTTTGCCATCGTATTAAAAATATAAAAGTAAAGGAACAGAAAGAATACAATGAAAACAGAAAAAAGTACATTATTTTGAGGTTAGGAGGTTATCTAAAAAATGCGTACTAATAATATTTTAGTACTTTATTCTTACTCTTTTTTTGAAAATCTTTGTCAAAGATTACAACATGTCAAAGATTTGTCAAAGTTTGATGAACGTTTTATGAACGAATTATTTCGTGAAAGAATAATCAAAGAATCATCAAATTTCTTTGATGTCAAATCTTTGATCAAAGAATTTGACGTCTATTTGATAGTGTAATATGTACCGTAGTTTGCAATTTTTATTTACCCACTGCAACGTGTATTTCTTGTCGTTTTTGTGATTTTGTTTTAGTTTATAAGAAATGTATAAAGTTATAAATTCTCACAACAGAGTTTTTTTTATGTAATAAAGAGTTGTATTATTTAGGCAGGTAAAGGAACGCGCCTTCGCTATAAACGCCTGAAAGTTCCAAGATAGCTTTGCTTGAGTTAATCTAGTAATATTATGCTGTTTCCAGGCTGTATATTACATAATAATGTCCATGCACCGTTTATGAAGCCGTCTGTTATAAACGCTTGCATTTTTAAACTGATAAAGGGAGGCAGTACTCATTATCCCTAACTCAAACTAAAATCAATTAAGATTCATTGAATTTACTAGCAGTGAATTTATCACCGTCGAGATAGCTGTCGG
>JAGFPH010000926.1:295346-313992 GCA_018207615.1 Philaenus spumarius
TTATTAATTTAAATCCATGTTAAAGAGAAACAATTTTGTTATTGTTATTATATATTTTTAAACAACTTACCAAATTGCAGAAGGTAAACAACAACAAATAGGTGTATCCACAATGCTGTTTATAACCACGCTTACAATTAATTAAAAATAGCAATGTAATGGCGTACCGGCAGCTCTCCAGCTGGGTATTGTTATCATCAGTGTTGCGAACGCCAGGAAAATATACCTACAACTTACTTGATCTTACATCACTGTTACCGGTACTTTCGGATTCTTTATTGATTTGTTTTCGTATAATTGTATTTTGTATATTTTTCCGGTGTAGCGGTTAAGGAAAGCTTTAAAATGATGCCTCATTCATGTAATTTGATGATGTATTAAGGAAGTTATGGCGTACCGACAAAAAATGACCTTGAGAAATAATATATGTGATTGTTTCAAATTTAGTAATCGAATGTAGGGATTTTTCATAACTATTTCATTAATATGACACAACTTCAGCACCCGAATTGCCCGACATTCGATTACGGTACTCGACTAGAGTTATTTCCGTTATTTATCACTCAATTATTAGAAACCAATTACATTTTTTGTAAAATGCATATTTTTCTAGATATTTAACATTGAACATTTTCAACTGTCGCCGTTTTAAAACATATTGTTGCAGGAAAACTAATTTTTAAAAATATAGTCTATTTAGATGTATATTCATACCCAGTTTCATGATTATCTCTTAAACCGTTTCTGAGATATTAAGTTTGTAAAAATCAAGGACAGACAGACAGACAGAAAACAGAGCTAGGTACGACACATGTTATTAATTGCTTATTTTTAGCTGACAAATGACCCCGTAAAGTTTCCGACAGTCGAAGCTGAACACTCTGTATATGTTGTCTAAGTATTGTATTTAAAATTAAACTTTTAATAAATTTTATCTTAAGTTACACATTAATATATAAAATTTAATAATATTACGAAATAAGAATGTGTACACATTATATTCACATCGATTTAATAACTATTCTATTTCAGGTATTACGAAAATCGATAAATCCATTAGTCAGAAGTTTTTCTAAAAAAAATTGAATTCCTAATATTTTTCTTGCATGGAAATTATAAAACATTCTGTACAAAGTATATTCCAGACCTAGGCTCAACCACGTCCAACCACTTCAACGAAAATAAATTCTCGTCAAATATAACAGTAAATAGAGAAATTACTAGAAAACGAATCAAAACTTTTATCCCAGTATCCCTTCATTTGATAATGCTTTTATCAAATCTTCGAGGCAAAGCGAGCGAAAGCTGTCTGTTTAGAAAGAAAGGTTCTTTGTGATGCAAAATCACTGACATTACGCCTTTCAAAGGAAACCCTTCCACAGCCGTTACTTATTCAATGGTAAAGTTCAACGCCAACTTGACGTTTGGCTCGGCCGTAAATTTATATAGAATAATCGTTACTAGGGTGATTTCTGTTAATGGAAATTCATTTGGCATTGGAGTTTTTAGAAATATTTAAAACACCAAAGGACAATAATAATAAAATAGTAATGATAATATCGTTCAAGTAAAATACCGTACTTAATAGAAAAGTACTTTGTACTAGAACCCTCTGTTAGTAATTGTAGAACATAGTAATTTTATGATAAACTAGGGGAAAAACCCCTGCGTGCTCCGCACGCCAATCCTGTTGGAACCTTCTATACACATAATCATGTTATGTTTTCTTTATAATAAACATATCGAATTAATAATAAAATCAAAGCTAAGATGGTCAATAATGTTAAAAGTTCAAGTCAGATTACTTCGTATATTTTATAACAGCAGTTATAATAAAGGTTAAAAGAACCAGCGAGGCTCAGGTCTACACTTTAATAAAAATCTGACCTAAAAGTTATAAATACAAATAATTGCTTCAAAGTTTGAAATCAGGTGTTAATGGAAATATTAGAGCAAACAGCTGTTTTATCTGTTATTTTATTCAATTTTTTGCTATAGTAATGAATGTAAATACATTTGTTGGTTCATCAGTCTAGGCCAACCTAAGAATTTAATCAGATTAAATTTACAAAAATTGAAATATTTTTTATCAAAATGAATTATAGCCTACGTTACTCATTGACAGTGTAGCGTTTTATTAGTAAAGCTGTTTTTTAAATCGCTTCAGTAGTTCCAGAGATTACCCCCTACAAACAAACAAACAAATTTTACCTCTTTATATTAGTATAGATAATATTTTTGTCTTTTCACCGCAAAACCGCAAAACAAAATAAAAGTAACCCAGAGGCACATAAAAAGATTAAGAGTCAACAAACCTTCTGCAAAGTGAAGTTTTAAAATATTTGTTCTAAAATAGTTTACTACAGACGTAATAAAACCAATAATAAAGTTCAAATGGAGGACGATATAATACAAAACAGGTTAGTTTCATTTTATAACTTACAATTGCAATAAACATGTTTTGTTTAAACGCTTAAACTGGAAATAAACAACAACACTGTTTTAGAAAGTAACGTACATTTCTTTTTTTCATACGATTTGTATTTTGCTTTGTAAACAGTAGATAATTTAGAAAAATACATTTACCAGACTAGTCACTTGAATTTGTTTTAAATCCTGTCGATACTGAGCCGTCCGCCGTCCCATGGCTTAAACCTTCAAGCTTTCTGTTTGAACTATTCCGACAAATAGTCATACAGATGGACAAATATCAAAAAGTCGTAAATTGAATTGAAACTGATTCTAAATGAATCGTGTATATTGTAAAAGAAATTCGCTAATTTAGGCAGACATTGTTTCAGCACGTCAAAGTATATTGTATTGAAAACGGAAACAAAGGGATTGAACAGCTGATTAGATCATACAATTTTTAATAAAATAGTAATTAAATTATCGTTTTGAGTTCTATTCAATTGTTTGATGTAGACAAATCGCAAGAATGTTTTGTTGGCAGGAAGCAAACGTTTTTTAGATTTTTCGTACCAGAATGAAACTTTTCGGGGTATTATCTAGCAACATGAAAGGGGAGAATAGTAGGGCCTGGAAAAATTAGCGGAGAAAGAAGACCCTGTTGAGCCAGTAAGAAGAAATATAAATCTCTCTATTACATAAAAAAAATCTACTTCTTCTTCTCGTAATTATAAAGTAATAAGAATAGATTAAATACGTGTATTGCGTAGCGGTGAACATTGCATAACTTGCAGGCGCCCTGTATTGCGAAGCGCAGACATATTGCATAACTTCCAGGCGAACAAATTTATGAGTTGAACTGGGCCCCCCCGGAGATCGCGACGCCCCCTAGTTATTTATTAAGATTAAATTTTTTCTAATAAATAGATTTTAAAACTTATTAATTGTTTTAAAAAATTGGAGAAAATACGTGTAACAGCTTTGAAATTACAAAGGGTTGCTGAACTTTTGAATCACTCTGTTCATTTTTGTATTTGTATACTTAGTAGGCCTAAAGTGTCTATTTTTTAATATGAACAAAACCTCTTCCACTGTCCCAAATATTTTTTTTTTCATAGTATACCACGATTCTACTCAAGTTTTATTTCATTCTTATTGAAAACAGAATATAGTATTTCGTCTAACGTGTATATCCTCCTATTTCCCGACTGATACACATTTGTATTTACAATGCAGTGATGTTGTGAACGAAAAACTTAATATCCCTGACGATCTAAACCATTGAATGTAAATCGAGACCATTCTGAAGCGTTTTATGACAGCATGCAGTAAATAATGCATTTAACGATATGTTTGGAAACAAGACTCGTGGAGTAAATTTATTAGCGACGTTTGACGGAGTTTTAGATTAGTGACGAAATAGAACTGTGGACGCCAGTTAAGTTGAAATCAATGCAGAGGAACAGATGCAGTCTTGTGTCGCATGGAGGGAACTGTGATGTAAGGTCTTTAGGTGGGTTACTGTAGTTGTGACGGTGTGTATGAGATAAGATAGGATTTAGTTGACGGTTATCAAACTTCATAGTATATATTCAAAGGCTAAACAATACAGGAACATCGGTAATGCACTGAAGAGAATTGTGGTTTCATCAGCTGGTGGCTCGTAATGGTAATTTTGTTAGAAGCCAACTGGAATTAGCGTCTTGAGACGTTGGCGTAGGCGCTAGTAACCGTGCAAACAAATCAAACACATACAGGCAAGTTAAAAAACTTAGAACTCTGAAACATTGGTAGTTGCCCTATTTTAACCCACTAGACGGCAGTGATTAAACCATTGAAGTGCTGAAGTCTCGCTACGAGACGATTAGACCCTTTTGTAAAGTGCTATCGTCTTGCAGTGAGACGATTCGTAAAATTGATATATCGAAGTAATATTTAAGTTGCATTCTCAAGTTAATCGCATTATCTATCTAGTAGGCAGTGTTAGTTCGTCCTCGTCGGAGGTATAAAAATGTAGCAGACGACAATAGTGCCAGCTGTGAGCGTACGTTAGATTACGTTAATGTAAACTACGCAGTTGTTTGATCTTGTTGTTTGAGTTTTGTTAGTGTTTGATTATATTTTTAGTGAATAGTTTATTATAGTTAAACTAAAGGGAATTAGTTTATTTGATTTGATTATAGGTTAATGTGACAATGAGTGAACTAAGCCGTTCAAGTGCTATTCGGGAAGCACTAAAAGTGCAACCTAACCTTATTTTTTATATATTTTTCTTGTATTTTCATTATATCTCAATAAGACTGGTAATCTGTACATAGCAATTTATAAATTTCTAAAAATAATATGAATACTTTAAAATAGGCCTAACATAATGAAAAAACGTGAAATGTGACATGCTTAGATTTTTTCCCTGTAGGTGATTTTTTTTTCTTCAAAGTGTCCATTGTTGTATGTATTTATGTTTATTATACAATTTTACACATTTTGTATATCTTAAAATTTTAATTTAGTAAATTTAATGAATGTGAACACCCTATAGAGTTCAACATTTTAGTGACATTTTTTTCATTGTGATTTTTTTATCATCCATTATACAGATACTGGATAATGGTAAGTAAATACAACTATTACTAGGCTTTTTCTATTACAATCTATGATCTTTTCTGAACACATTGAAATACAGGGTGTTTCAAAAAGTACTTTACAACTTTAAAAAATCATATTCATTTATTCAGAGTACCTACAGAGGTGATTGTAGTATCAATTTGTAGGGAAACATCAAGTGCTCTATAGGGCTTCCGTTGGTGATCCTGCACACATCCCATTGGCTACACAACTCGATGTAGCATTGCAGGAATAACTTGCTCAGCGGTGGCGTAAATTGTCGCTCTAAGCTCAGGTAGAGAAGCCGGCAAAAGAGGTACATAGACGATATCTTTTTATGAATCTCCATAAGAAAAAATCCAGCGACACTGGCCCTATTCGAACCTTTGACATGCCCAATTGAACTGCCACCATACTGTACAATGAGACCATAGCCTAGACACACGATAGAAAAAAGTGTTTACTTGTTATTTTTGAAGTGTAAACTTCTATAGGCGCACCGCGTCCAAAATATTTTGCGGGCGTTAAATCGGGTTTTACCGTCACGCTCTACTATATAATAGTACACATGTTTATGTAGCAGAGTATATAGTTTACTTGGTAATACCTCTGAAATGGGCATTGTGCTTCCTCGTTTCAGAAGTTGATTTAAAATATTTTACTTGGTAATACCTCTGAAATGCACATTGTGCTTCCTCATTTCGTAAGGTGTGTTAAAATTGTTTACTTGGTAACACCGCTGAAATGGACATAAGTTAGTTCGTAAGTTCGCTATGGACACATTTCGTAAGTTGTGTTAAAATAGTTTACTTTGTATACCTCTAAATTAGACATTGTGATTCCTCATTTCGTAAGTTGTTTTAAAATAGTTTACTTGGTAATACCGCTGAAATGGACATAGAGCTTCCTCATTTCGTAAGTTGTGTTAAAATAGTTTACTTGATAATACCTCTGAAATGGACACTGTGATTCCTCATTTTGTAAGTTGTGTTAAAATAGTTTACATGGTAGTGTTAAAACAATCAAATTTTGTGTACTTAGCAAATTTGTTTTATGCATAATTTTTTTAGCAACCAAAATAATGTCCATAATATATTTTATATTTATCAGAACATCGCCATGGAAGTTTACACTTCTCCCGTGTGGTCTTAAGCACATCTGGATTCTTTTTCGTTTGTTATATTTAAGTACTTTTATATATGTTTATGATTTGCGGACTGAAGATGACGCTACAATGCCTACGGCCTTGGACTTTGGTATATGAAAGTCAAGTGTGTACAACTTTGCCTATAATTTTAAAACTTCTTCGTTATAGAGATTTATCACTAAAGTCTCTATCTAGTCCACGAGATCCTCATAACAAAACCGTATAGTAAGATCTTAGAAAATAAATTGAACCGGCATTAGAGAGGAAATCTATTTCAATCTAAAACCTTAACTTAGATATATATAAACAAACTAGCTGAAAACCAGTGCTTCGCTACTGGGAATTTGTTTTGCATCACTATGTTACATAATTTGTAGTATTCTACAACCTGTAGTATGGATATTAAATTATATAAAATATTTCTGTAAAAAATATATTATTTAATTTTTTTATAAAAAATTTTAGTAAAATCTTTTTTAATCATTTCTTAAAATCTTTATTATAGGTACTAATGTATATCCATACTGCAGGTTGTACAATGAAATGTCCTCTTCAAATAAAAAAAAAAAAAAAAAATATGAGGCTTTCTCAAATACAACTTAAGTTATGTCTGCCACAGTAAATGAAAACGTGAGAAACAAAACTTTCGGAAAACGGCCTAGAAAAAGACTCAGTTATTTGGAGAATATACATGTAGTCTACGCGTTTCGTTTTTAGATAAAATTAACTAATTATAAGCATATTATCTATACTTATTATATATCAAATTGTTCAGAAAATTACAGGAAACAAGACTACGTGAACAAAAAATTTTTATCAATATTAAGGTGGAGTGCCCCCTTAAGTCTTTAAATATAAAAAAAATGAATTAATGAGTTCCAAATTTCAGCTCTCTTAATTATTATTTATTGTTTTTAGTGGTTGCTGTCACATTTTCACCCCTTAGCACCACGTAACGAAATGTAAAATTGGTTTATTTTTATATGTATCTTGTAAGAAATAAATGTACAAAACTTCAGCTCTCTAGCTTTAAGGAAATTATAACAATTAATATTTATTGTTTTATGGGTTGTTACTACATTTCTACCCTTTAGCAGAACGCGACAAAATGTAAAACTGGGTTGTTTTTTATATGTATCTTGTATGAAATAAATGTACAATACTTCAGCCTTCTAGCTTTAAAGGAAGTATAACAAACAATATTTATTGTTTTATGGGTTGTTACTACATTTCTACCTTTTAGCAGAACGTGACAAAATATAAAACTAGATTATATTTGTAAGCCATAAGTGAACAAAATTTCAGCTTTCTAGCTTTAAGGAAAGTATAAACATTAATATTTATTGTTTTAGGGAATGTTACTAACAACCCTTATCACATAGGAGTATACAAAATAGCCTACGACCTATTCTCAGACCTTACCAAATAAACACATCAAATTTCATAAAAATCGGTGAAGCCGTTTCGGAGGAGTTCGAAAGCAAACACTGAGACACGAGATTTATATGTACCTATGTAAATATATAGATTAATATTTAAATCACGGAATTGGACCGCTGACGTGAGTTGAGTGAATTTCCAAAATTAAGTTTATATGTTTTATGGTTACAACCAACTATTTGGGAAATTGGTCTACGTACGAAGGTTCTGAATAGATGCCTAAGTGTAGGAAATATGTTAGTAGAATTTGTTTGCACCTGAGCCTACATCCTCTCATCACGCGTTGATCCGTTTCGCTAGCAACGTAAAAACACGCTTTACGAGTTTTTACCTCGAAGTTGTGTCCTAAGATTATGGACTGCTTCGCTTCGCTCGCAGATGAAAATATCGCATCCCGGCCGTCAGCCTCGGATCAGAGGCTGCCCCACCGTAAAATCCCCCACGAGATTTTGTACTGTGTACTTTAACAGTAATTTACGTTTTTCGCGATTTTGGAAGGACCTCGTCCATTTTGTATAAAATCGTGAAAAAATGTAATGTGGGACCCCCGTCAGGAACAAAGTTCATCACACCTTTTCTTCAATTCTTTTACCAGCCTTAACGGCAACATACACACATAATTCTACTTTCTCACTCTACTGTAGTATAGCCTAGAGAAAGTACAGTGATCGCAAAAATCGGTGTTGAGATGTTTGTGGAAATATCCGTTTGGGATTCCCTGAGTCCAAAAAAGTGTTTTTACAAAATATCTGTATGTATGTCTGTCTGTATGTATACAAAGGTAGAGAGAAAACTATTTGATCCATTTCGAACAAATTTGCACCAAACATGTCAATTAGGCCTGCATAGATGCATGAAAAAAGGTTTCGATAAACTACCACTTTTTTGGCCAAAAAACCCCCCAAAAAATCAGTTATTCTTTTTTTATAAAAAAACGGCTCTAACGATTTTGATAAAATTTGGCTTATTTGTAGCCCTTAATGTACCATACCAAATGCAAAAACGCATCTTTCTAAATATTCTCGAGCTAATAATAATAATATTTATTAGTTACTCTCCTACTTTAATGTATCTTACTTTAATACAATTATGAAGTCACAGTGAATCTGTTTAATAATTTAAATATGTTTGTGAAAAAGTATGTGCCAGTTTCTGGTACCGTTTATTTGTTCTTTAACAATATTACCAATTAAAATATTTATTTTACAAATTTAATAATCCCTTTCATTTTGTAAACTGGAGGACCTCCTTGTACGACCTTTCGTGTTTCTGAATTAATACTACCTCTGAAAGGTTAAACGTATTACTTTGACCTGTTACTATTACACATACGTTTGCTGCGGAAACAAATTCTACTAATGTATTTCGTACACGCAGTCTATTTAGCACCTTTTGTGAGTTAACCCATTCCCCAAATACTTGGTTGAAACCCTCAAACATATAAATCTAATTTTGGAAATTCTCTCATCTCACGTTAACGGTTCAGGTGCCTGATTGAATTACAATTACATGAACCGGGTAAAACAATGAATGGTTAAATACTCGTTACAGACTGAGAACTGACATAATAAATAAACTCGTTACACAAGAGAAGCTCCTTACATTTCTCTTGTGAAAACTCTTTTGTTTCAAGACTCAAGTTACCTTTTGTACACACAAAACTGCTGCCTTGTCCTTACATTCTATGTTTAACTTTCTTCTCTACACATCTTCTTTCTTGTTTTACTATGTGTATCTTTTACCTTAGAACTCTATTTAAGGTAACGTTAAGAGTAAAACACAAATAGAATGAAATTGGAAACCCAGGTTGTCTATACTAGTATTATAAAGACGTAAAATTTGTTTGTTTGTTTATATGAATCTCTGGAACTACTGAACCGATTGAAAACATAGTTATACTAATAAAAAGCTACACCATCCCGGAGCAACATAGGTTATAATTAATTTGGATACAAAAATGTTTTATTTAAATATTTGTAAATTTAGTTGGAAAAAATGTAGGTTAGGCCTAGATTGATGAAAAAACACTTATATTTAAATTGTGTACAATAGCAACCAATTGAATAAAATAACAGGTAAAACAGCTGTTTGCTCCTATATTTCCATTAACAGCTGATTTAAAACTTTGAAGCAATTATTTTTGTATTTATTTTAAATTTATTTAAAGTGAGCCTTGCTGGTTCTTTTAACATATTTTAACTGATGTTATAAGATATACGAAATAATTTCATTTGAACATTTAACATTATTTACCATCTTAGCTTTGGGGTTATTATTAATCCTACACTTTTATTGTAAAGAAAATATAACATGATTATAAATGTTGGAAGAAGGTTCCAACGGGGTTGGCGAGTGAAGCGAGCAGAGATATTACCCCTATTTCTTTATGTAGCTAGATTGGAAAAATTAAATCTAAAAATCTTACCAAGACAGGATAGCATTTTAGTTACATTTAAAAGAGATATGTAAACAGTTTCAGATATGTAAACAAATTTGTCCTGTTATGCAACATAAGATATATAAACAGTTGTATTAACTTCTTTTCAGGAATAAAAATAATAAATGGGTTTAAAGAGTCTTAATGCACTTAATTGTCACTTGCAAATAATATTAATGTCTGTTTTGTAAATAAATGAATATATTTCTACGATGTAATACATTTTTTCATAAGTTTAACAGGATTTTTAAAGACAGGTTTTAGGATTTATCTGTACTATAGTAAAGTGCAAGTAAACTCCAATGGCTCGAACTGATTGCTTGTGAGTCACACAAATTCTGTTTCATGTTAACGATATTGTAACGTCGTAAGAGATTTGCTATAAGAGAGGAAACCTCTGTTCATCATCCCCCCCCCCCCTCCTGGCATTCTGAGATCGAGATAAGACGCGTATAAGCACATGTTAAGGGCATAGATTGTGTGGAAAAGTAACTTATATAACATTGTTTATGTCACTTTAGCAGCAATACAATTGTTACTTGTGGACTCCTTACATCCTCTGATAACACGAGATGCAACGAAAGGAACGTAAATAAATTTGTTTAATAATGTTACAAGAAGAATCATTAATTTTAGTTAAAAGAAAATCTAATCCTATTACTTTAAATGAGTAATTCTTGTATCTTTGTATCTGTCGCTGATATTGAAAACGGCTATAACGAATTCAAAGAAATTTTGTAGGTTTTATAGGTGTAGTTTTGATTTAGTTGTATTTTGTGTAAAAACGCATTTTTTTAAGAAAATCTAATTTAAAAGTTGAAAAATTTTAACATAGGGTCTTATGGGTTGCCATATTGTTTACAAAATAACAACGAAATAGTAAATAAAGCGATCAAAACAGCTGTTTATAAATAAGCCAATTTATACTCTTTTAGCACGTTGGCAATAGAATAAATTGGGCCTGATTTAACAATTTATTTTGTCAAAAAAAAGGTAAACTTGGCAAAGATGGATAAATTCTAATAGTCAATTTTATAAAGTAGGCCTGGCTCATTTCTGAAACATAGTATTGAGGTTATGTTAATCCTGCAATAATTTTTACTATATGTAGGCCTGGTTTCAAAACTTTAGTTGACAGAAGATAGCAGAACAATGACTGAAATCGTAATGAAAGCCTCTCACGTTTCTAAAGCATGTATTTGAGGTTATAATTAATCTTGCAATTACCGTTAATATATTTAAGCCCGGTTTCATAATTTTAGTTGACAGAAGATATTAAAACTAGGTCTAAAATAGTAGTGAAAGCTTTTCAGGTGCTCTGTCACCCGGGTACAAACGAGCCAAAGATTAGCGAGAGCCTTTAACGAGTTTAAAACTGCGAGCGAAACGAAGCAGTCATCTGAGGCTGTAGGCCGAGGAGGGGTTGGGACCATCGATATATACTTAGTAGTATAGTTCGTTAGTTGGGACGCGAAGCCCCTAGTAATTAATTATGCCTGTGCAATGAAGTTAATGGACTACATATTGTTTGTATTTAGTTATTCATTTGCTTCCCTACTATGGAAATGTATACGCAAATGTTTTGCCTGCTTACATGATTTATGTTATAATAAACATTTATATTTTTGACGGATTTCTAATAAATTACAATAACCATTTTAATGTTTCACATGTCTATTTTAAAGGGCTCTGAGAATTTACCTAATACAGGATTTTGATTAGTTTGTAAGTTTCACAAAACCTGTTTTATAAAACGTATAACAATGTCATACAAACACTCATTTTTAAATTCCTCACCATAGCTACCATTGCGTAAACTAACAGATAAAACAACTGATTGAGATCAGCTGTTTGGCAACAAAATTTTAGATTAGGGTTAGACTGAACCAACACACTGTTCTTGAATGTAATTACATTTATTACCATAGCAAATTATATAATACTAGGGGAAACCCCTGCGTTCTCCGCACTCCAATCACGTTGGAACCTTCTATATGCATAATCGTGTTATGTTTTCTTTATGATAAAGATGTAGGATTAATAGTAACCCCAAAGCTAAGATGGTAAATAATGTTAAATGTTCAAATCAAATTTAAAAGAACCAGCTAGGCTCAGGTCTACACTTTAATACAACCCTAACCTAAACGTTATAAATACAAATAATTGCGTCAAAGTTTGAAATCAGCTGTTAATGGAAATATTAGAGCAAACAGCTGTTTTATCTGTTATTTTATTCAATTGGTTGCTGTGGTAATTCATCAGTCTAGGCCCAGCCTAAGAATTTGTCCCGACTAAATTTACAAATATTGAAATAAAAAATGTGTATATCAAAACGATTTATAGCCTATGTTACTCAGGAATAGTGAAACTTGTTATTAGAAAACTATTTTATCAATTGACCTCTTTATAATTTTAGATATATTATGTGTTTGTCGAACTCTAATGGTTGTATTTTAGATCCGATTTGGTTCAAATTTGCAACACACGTTTGTTTTGTAAGTCACTCAGACGAGATCGTTAGCTTACAAATCCGTTGGAAATAAACAAAATGAATTGAAAACAATAAACAACGATTCCAAATTACATATGATTTCGTCCATTAGCTTTAATACGTCAACAAAAATAAAACAGACATTAACACGTGCTCAGTGAATGTACAGAACAATGACAAGCGTCTACCGGTTCCCTATGCTACGTATGAACACAGTACTCGCGGCGCATGCGTGTACGTTGTCTGTGACGTATGTGACAGAGAGTCTAGATATTATTCTTCTTCTTAGAATCGGAGAAGTGGAACCGTTTCAACTCACGTCTCGAACAGGCCAATTCATTCTACCGTGGCTAGGGAAAATGATACGTGTTCACACAGTACGCACTGAGCATGCGTGTAGAGTGCGTTTCACTTTTCGTCTGATCCACGCAAATTTGCCCTATCGCGCCTATAGAAGTTTCAGCGCATTATGACGTAAAATGAGATTCTGTTGAAACAAGGTGTACAAACTAAATCGTTCCTCTATTACAGCACCGGTTTTCTAGAACTCTCTCTATATATACTATCTAAAAACTACCATTTGAATATTTATGAAAAAACTCCATATTGCATTATTTTTACTCGCATTCGTTAGTAATAAAAGTCTCCAGATTTAAAGCGCTGAAGTAAATTATGATACCGAATAGCTGCTTTTGCTGTTCCACTTTTATGGCCTCCGTTCAGTAATGGCCAGGATAGAAACTTAATCAACTGTTGGCTCCGATAAAATTTAATTAACAAAATACAACCAGGCTCCTTTCAACTCCCTTTAAACGTATTTAGTCATATAAGGTAATAGCTGTTGTAGCCGACTTCTCTTGTTTAAGAGGAATCTACTGTAAACATAAACTTGCAGTATAATCTAGGCTGAGGTTGTGTTGAATTTATTAAAACAATCAGCTGTTCTAATTACTATTGTGGAAACATACAGGGTGTTTCGGAACTCAATACCAATACTTTTACTTTCTCCCCCCCATACGTAGTATACGAAGAAAGTATTGTTTTCGTCCAAATTTTCGAATTTGAATTTTTAGCGGAATTATCTGTTTTGGTGCTCCCTGAACCCTAAAAAATTGTTTAATGGAATTATTTGTGTTGGTGCTCCCTGAACCCAATAATATTTTTAGTGGAATTATTTGTTTTGATGCTCCCTGAACCCAAAAAAGTGTTTTTTTGGTGGTGTCTGTCCGTGTGTTTGTGTGTCTGTTAGGATGTGTACAGAGCTGGAGACCATACCAACGGTCTGATTTTGATGAAATTTTGTATGTAGGTGTAATTATAGAATATCTCCTGGTTTTTTTCCATTTTTTATTTTTAAGGGGTTTTACCCCCCAAAAATGGCAAAAAATCGATAAAAATAAAATTTCTCAAAAACGGCTATAACGATTTTGATTTAATTTGGTTTATTTGTAGCCCTCAATGTACCCTACCATATGCAAAAAACCGCCTCTTTTTAAAAATTCTCGTTTAGGTAATAATAATAACTGATTTTTGGGGATTTCTTGCCAGAAAGGGGGTTATTTTTCAAAAAATATCAAAACTTTTTCGTGCATCTATACAGGCCTAATTGACATGTTTAGTGCAAATTTGTTTGAAATCGATCGAATAGTTTTAATAATAATAATAATATTTATTAGTTAGGTACCTTAATGTGTCCCCCCCTCCTACTTTAATACAATTATAAATCACAGAGAATCTGTTTAATAATTTAAATATGTTTGTGAGAAAGTATTTGGCAGTTCCCGGTACTAAGAAAGGATTTTAAAATATTTCGAATTTAAGGTTTGAAAAACCCTTAAAAACCATAAATATTGTTTGTTTTATATCTCAAGAACGACATGGCTTAGGAACGTGGAATTGTTTACACATATTGCTCATAGGCCATAGATGTGCACTATAAGAAATAATTTTGAAATATTTCAAGTTTAAGGGTTGAAACAACCCCTAAAACCATAAATATTGTTTGTTTTATATCTCAAAAACAATATGTCCTAGGAACGTGGAATTGTTTACACATATTGGTCATTGGGTCTAGAGGTGCACTAAGAAATAATTTTGAAATATTTCGCATTTAAGGGTTGAAACAACCCCTAAAACCATAAATATTGGTTGTTTTATATATCAAAAACCATATGGCCTAGGAACGTGGAATTTGATACACTATTGCTCATAGGTGCTAGAGGCGCAGTAAGAAATAATTTTGGGAGAAAGTATGTGCCAGTTATCTGGTTTATTTCATATTTAATATTTATTATTATAGAGTTAGGTGCATTCAGTTTGTAATATTAATTTCAGCATGTATTTTTATCACGTAAGTTCTACTTAGCTTAATGAGATCTCTCCAGCAGATTCTATTTTCAAATCAATATTTGCTTTGCACGAGATGCGACTTAAACAACTACTACTTGGTTGAAAATAACTTCAGAGTCATTTCATGAGTTTGACTAAAATAAATAATAATTAACAGTAAAACATTTTACATAATATTTAGTTAATTTACTATAATTTTACCTATTCGTATACTACTTGTACATTTTATTGAATTTAGTTATACAATTTGAATTTTAAGTTTGCGTAAAAACTAGTACTAAAGAAAACTATGCATACTATTTGGTGTGCAGTTTCCTTGTCACTTTATTTATCAATTCTAAACCCCGGTTAGTAATAATAAAATAAACGAATTTTCAAGACGTAATACCTTTATTGAAATTGGACTTAAGTAATTGGTTGTCCTAAAATAATACTTAATTCTGATGTCTATACTTTAACTGCAGTTTATGACCTTTGCAATTAATTAACAAGTTATATCTGTCTCCTTCCTTTGCTTGGTGTTTCTTTATTTCTATTCCTCGGCAAATAACTGTATATAAAGGATTTAAACTTCTTAAAGCTTTAGTTTAAATTCTGAAATTATTTATTATGCACTTGTTATTAAATATTATTATTTATTATTTGGATAAGATTTTGTTATAAACATTAAGATCTGTCTTAACATGAAATTATGAAATTTGTGGTTTACTCACATTCTATTTGGCTTCTCCGTTTCATACTCACGTTATTAAATATATTTTATAAATTATTTATGCAGTGCGGCAGTTGCGGAAATCGCATGGGAATTAGGGCTAGGTGCAATGCAGGGAAAAGTTTTGGCAAGGTATGGGAAGAAAAGATTTTCAAAATTGATGAGCACTAAAGTGTTTTGATTTTCAAATTAACACGGCAAACAATGATAAATTCCGGATTGGATAATTAAAAGTTAAAAATTAAAATTAAAAGATATATTTTCATTAAAGTTATTGAACTAAAATTTTTTACATTTATTTCATACATACATAAAAAAAGTATCATAGATTGACATTTTGACGCGTGCTGCTATGGGGTAAAAATGTAGTAAAAATGTTGATTGTTATACTTTCCTTAAAGTTAGAGAATAAACCCTTAATAAATTAAGTAATTTGAAGATAAGAAACCACTATGTTACATCCTAATTAAAATAAATAAGACATATTAGAATTTAATAATAAGGCCTATTTATATACAATAACCTGTTTGCATTTGCTTTGACCACGGGGGTTGGCGAGTGAAGCGAGCAGTTGGCCCAGCCCTCTAGTTACTTATAATGTAACTGCGATTTACATCATTTCTAATTACACGACTATCTACTCTATATTACTGTGGTGATATCTAATTGTGTTTACAAGGGAAATTCTGCTATTATTAAATTGGTAAGCGTCTTCTATACCTTGCGTAAAACAGCAAAAATATGCACTTCGTACTAACGTGTTTCGGAAGCCGTTTTTCAACCTAAAGAGTTTTGAAACATCTTAAATTGTTCTTAAAGGCTTTTTGCTTTTGTCTTATATCTCATAATAGAAAGAAATCGACGGCAACTCATTTTAATCAACAGTTTAACTGAGTAAAAATCTATTACTTTTAACGCATTTTTTGTGAGTTTTAAGCAATAATTTCCATATTTTAAGCTAACACGTAAAAAATATAAAGCCTTCTTTATAACTTAAAGTAGTTTCCCAGATTATAAATTTATAAATAGAATCCGAAACACGTTATTACGAATGCATGTTTCAACGATTTTGCGGCCTTAGTCAGACCTTTTGCATTGAAATCATACGGTACACTCGAGAGTTTTCTTCAAGGTAAAGAAGAGCCTTAGTTTAAATAGCAATTATATTGACTCATTCCATTCCGTAACAACAACTGAGCAGACTTAAATTACCATGACAAGCTGCTCCTCCCCAATAACATTGCAAAATAATGGTGTATATGTACATTATAACATCTATTTGACGGTAGGAGGTTTACCGCTTCTATCTCAACAGGTAACAGAACAAACTCTAAAATTGAGCAATTAGCAACCAATTAGCAACCAATTGAATAAATTAACAGATACAACAGCTGTTTGCTCCAATATTTCCATTAACAGCTGATTTCAAACTTTTACACAATTTTTTAAATTTCTAATTTTTAGATTAGGTTTTTATTTAATTGTAGACCTGAGCCTTGCTGGTTCTTTTAAGCTTTATTATAACTGCTGTTATAAAATATAAGAAATAATTTGATTTGAAAATGTGACTTTATTTACCACATTAGCTTTGGGGTTATTATTAATAATATTATAAAGAGGCAAAACTAGTTTCTTTATTTGTTTGTATGTAGGTAGTAGGCCTAATATCTGGAACTTCTGAACCGATTGAAAAAATAGTTTTACTAATAAAAAAAACTACACTATCCTTGAGTAAAATAGGCTAGAATTAATTTTGATTTAATTGTTAAAACAACCAATAAAATAATAAATAATAATTGTTATACTTTCCTTAAAGGTAGAGAGCTGAAATTTTTTACATTTATTTCGAACAAAATACATAAAAAAAGTATCATAGACTGACATTTTGACGCGTGCTGCTATGGGGTGAAAATGTAGTAAAAATGTTGATTGTTATACTTTCCTTAAAGCTAGAGAATACACCCTTAATAAATTAAGTAATCTTAATTAAAATAAATAAGAAATATTAGAATTTAATAATAATTCGACTACGCAGCTGAACCGCTGACGTGAGTTGAGCAAATTTCCAAAATAGGTTTATAGGCCTATGTTTTAGGGTTTCAACCAACAATTTGGGAAATAGGTCTATTCACGACGGTGCTGAATATTTGCAAAATGGTTCGCACACCATTCCGCATATTGGGAATATCTTCAATACACAAAGCATTGCGTGCTTCGCACGCCAACCCCCTTATTGGGAGTATCTTCAATACACAGTGCATTGCGTGCTTCGCACGCCAATCCCACGGTGGAATCCACCACATGGCTTTGAACCGGGTACTTCTATGGTATTTTACGTTTTAATCGATTTTGGTCATAAGGTCGCGTAAAAAAACAAAATGTGCAGAATAACATCGTACATATATATTTGTAGAAAAACTCAAAAACAAATTCATTCTCGTAGGAAAACTCGAAAAAAATAGTTACTTCCGGTCAAAAAACGTGCTTCCGGTTGTTGGATTTTTTTGGCTAACGAACTCGTCCGAGCGACGTAGACAACCAACATGTGTCCCAAATTTGAACCAAATCGGACTTAAAATGCGGCCGCTAGAGTGCGAACACATATATATATGATTTTTAATGACACCCCAAAACGTATTCTGGGGATCATGATCGGTGCTCATTTGCTACTCCCGACCTTGGGTTTTACCATAAGGGTCACTGCAATAGCTCATTTTTCCTATGGAAATTCGCTAATAAGGCCTATTTATATAAAATAACCTGTTTGCATTTGCTTTCACCGCGGGGGTTGGCGAGCGTGGCGAGCTGGCGGAGCCCTCTAGTTACTTATAATGTAACTCTGCTAGCCACATCATTCCTAATTACACGACTTTCTACTCTATATTACTGTGGTGATATCTAATTGTGTTTACAAGGGAAATTCTGCTATTATCAAATTGTTAAGTTTAAATAGCAATTGTAATCACTCATTCCATTTCGTAACAACAACTGAGCACACTTAAATTACTGTGACAAGCTGCTCCTCCCCGTTAACAGACAAGCTGCTCCTCCCCGTTA
>JAGFPH010000926.1:314092-344546 GCA_018207615.1 Philaenus spumarius
CGTTAACATTGCAAAATAGTGGTGTATATGTATATTATAACATCTATTTGACGGTGGGAGGTTTACCGCTTGTATCTCAACAGGTAACAGAACAAACTCTAAAAGTACAATACATATTAAAGGTAATTCACGTTAAAGGAAATACAAATATTCAGACATTGTAATTCAAACGACTCGGTACTTCTTCTCAAATTGCTGCCTTGTTTGAATTGCACACCCTTCTTCCCGCTAACGTACAACCATTACAAGCAAAACAATATTTAACTCTCTGTTTTACAAGCGGTGTTTATGCAATACTTAGTTCATGCATTATTTATTTCTTGTTAGAAGTACAAATAAATAAACACGGCTCGTCTAAACGGAAAACACTCTTTTTTAATCGTTGTTTTAAAAAAAAACATAGATCCGTTGTAGCAGAGAGTTCCTGCATATCGACTATCTCTGTACGTCATATTTCTAAATTTTAGCTGAAATACTTTTTAATTAAAGAAGGGGAATGGGGTTTCGAACAACATTTTCCTAAATATGAAACAAACTGTAAATAATTCGACCACGCAGCTGAACCGGAGGAATTTCCAAAATTAAGTTTAGGACTACATGTTTCATGGTTTCAACCAACTATTTGCGAAATTGATCTACTCAAAAAGGCGCTGAATAGCTGCCTATGTGTATGATATACAGAGTGTCCCCGAACTCTCTGGACCCCTTTTGTGGATATGTTCCTGGAATCGAGACAAACATATTTCACAATATAAATATGGGTCTACGGGGCTTATTTTTTCGTCTGTCCGTCTGTATGTGTTTTAAAAAAAATACTTAATATTTTTGAAAGTAGAAAGGATATTGAGCTCAAACTTTGTATACCTATTTGTTGCGTAACCTTTTATCACTGTAGAGAGTTCGGGGACACCCTGTATATTAGTAGAATTTGTTTGCACCTAAGCCTCCAGCTTCAACTCACGCATTCCTTCGTTCCACTTGCGATTTTGCTCTTCAGTCTTGCGACCTTGGGTTATGGGCTGCTTCGCTTTGCTTGCAGAGTACAAAATCGACCGTTGGGCCTCGGATAATAAGATAATTTGAACCGGGTACTTTTATGGTATTTTACGTTTTGATCGATTTTGGGGGAACTAAGCGAGCTCTAAGGTCGTGTGTAAAAACAAAATGTGCAGAATAATATCCTACATTATTTTTTTTATTTGAAACTCTAAAAAGTTTCAATTCCATAGGAAAAATCTCAAAAAGTTGTTACTTCCAGTCAGAAAAACGTACTTCCGGATTTTTTTGGCTAACGAACTCATTCGAGCGACATGTGTACCAAATTTGGACCAAATCGGAATTTCAATGCGGCCGCTAGAGTGCAAACACATATATATATATTATATAATTTAATGAAAACATGTTCTGGGGACCATGACTGATGCTCATTTACTACGCCCGCTACCTTAGGTCATACCATAAGGGTCACTGCAATAGCTCATTTTCCTATGGAAATTCCCTAAAAAACACACTTCTTAGAAAGAGAATAATTGCGATGTATCTAAATAATTATGAAGTCACTGTGAATCTTTTTAATAATTTAAATATGTTTGTGAGAAAGTATGTGCCAGTTTCTGGTACCGTTTATTTGCATTAGCCTTGCAATCACTCTGATAGTTTGATTTTCAGTAGCCTTGTATTTATCTTCGTTTGTTTTATTATTGTTTTTTATTTTACCAACTAGTCGGCACCAGTGCAAAATCAAGGGCGGCTTAATTAATTCAATAAACAACTGAAAGACTATGACTTTAAGTCGTAACACGATGCAAAAATAGATTATTGTAACACATTATAGTCCAGATACGAAAACCCCAACCGTATTATTTGTGTTTGTGTCATATTATTTATTTTATTATGAATTATAATTTGTATTTTAGATTTTTTAAACTTCATTTAGAAACTAGGGGAGACTCCGTTGGACCCATTTATACGCATATGTTACGTTTTCTGTACAATAAAGGTTAGGATTAATAATAATTTCAAAGCTAAGATGGTAAATAATGTTAAATGTACAAATCAAATTATTTCGTATATTTTGTACCACCAATTATAATAAAGGTTAAAAAAATCAGCAATGCTCAGGTCTACACTTAAACAAATATCTACCTACAAATTAGAAATAGAAATAATTGTTTCAAATTTTGAATTCAGCTGTTAATGGAAATATTTGAGCACACAGCTGATTGCTGTCCCAACACGAAACATAATTTAATAATTATTTACCATGAAGCTCCCTTTTCCATACAATATTTAGTATAGTGTGTGTTGTTTTGACTTCAACAGGGGAGTCGTTGTTCCCAAAAACCTTTCTTAATAGTTAGAAATACAAATAATTGTTTTAAGTTTGAAATCAGCTGATAATGGAAATATTATAGGAAACAGCTGACTACTGTTATTATTATAGTCAATAAACATATGTAATGGCGATATGTTTTAAATATATTGAGTATATTTTTTATTGTTTCTATGTTCAATAGATGCTGCAGTTTTTCAAAAAGTATATAAAACACGCTTGTAATAAAATTAAAGCTTGTGTCAAAATTTCAAACAGTTGGTGAAGAACTTTCGGAGATTATCGATTTTGAACAAACGCATATTTACATTTTCATTTACACAGATAACAAAGTTATCATATAAATAAATAATCGAATGTATTTATATGCACGAATGAGGATGTACGAATGTTTCCTAAGTTAAACGAATGGGTACCTCTGTATAAATTTTTTTCAAAATCCGCCATTTTGAATCCAAAATGGCGGCCAACTTCATTTTTTCAATAGTAACCCCACATTTGTATGACGTTTTTGGATTTTGTGGGAAATTTTAAGACTTTTTTGTTCTTTCCATTTTTTTGATAAACCTAACGGTTCTCCTGTAAAATGAATAAGTTAGCTATTGTCACACTTTAGCTGGTCCACTCTGTATAAGTAATTTTTAAACAAATCAACTTCATAAGACATTATATTATTGATTAAAGTTGTAAACATAACCCCAAAGTATGATCTACTTGAGGTTTGTAGGTATTACAGAAGATGGGTGAAATCAGCTGTTATATTACATTGTTACGTACGTGCAGACGTACACTCGCTTTTGTAGGCGTTGATTGTAGGGAGGATGAAGGCCAGACTTCTTAAATTATCATAAGTAATTTCTGAATGTACGTCATCACATGTCTGTTCAACTCTAATTTAATTTACAACATTATAATTTTAAAATGAACATTTTCAGAGTTTGAATTTTGGTGTTCGTTAAAGTTAGGGAACAAATAAGTAATTTACTTTCGCCTCGCGTTGAAAGCCCCAATGAAGGTCCCTGGAGTTGTATTTGCAAGAGTAACTTTTCGTTTAAAGTTAATTAGAGTTTTTATTTAATTGGAATCGGTAAATGTTATTTTACATGATTAAAACTAAATAAACAATTAGAGTAAATTCTTACGAAAAACTTGTAACTAATCAAAATAGTTTTTACTGCGTTACCACCCACTTGTGGTAATTAACACTATGTCAAATTGGGTCCTGATTCGTCAAACGGTCTTTGTGTGAATAACTAATACAAACACAAATCATACACACTCACAGACTTTTCCTCTTTATATAAATACGAGAGTAATCCCCTGCGTGCTCTGCAAGCCAACTCTGTTGGAACCTTCTATAGGCCTATATATAACTAGCTGACTCGTACGGCGTTGTCCGTGGTGGTTGGTATTTTCAGTCTTTTTAACGTAATTGTATTCTTTTTAAGTGTTCAGTCAGTGAGTGGTATTTGGCTTTTATATATATAGATCTTAAATAATAAAAGCACTATTGTCATAATAATAAAAGATCTGAAATTATGATTTTAGTAACTTTGATCCCCCCAAACCCCTCCTAAATTTTCGAAATTTTTCATACCCTTTCTTAGTGAGCACTTATGGCCCTAGAGGAAGCTACATACCAAATTTCATTCCAATCCGTTAGGTAGTTTTGAAGAAATCGTGATTTAATAACTTTGATCCCCCAAACCCCCCCTAAAATTTCGAACTTTTTGAAACCCTTTCTTAGCGAGCGCCTATGGCCCTAGAATAAACTACATACCAAATTTCATTCCAACCTGTTCGGTAATTTTGGAGAAATCGTGATTTAGTAATTTTTACCTCCCAAACCCCCCTAAAATTTCAAATTTTTTCAAACCCTTTTTTAGTGAGCACCTATGGCCCTAGAGGAAGCTACATACCAAATTTCATTTCAATCCGTTCTTTAGTTTTTGAGAAATCGTGGTGAGTGAGTCAGACAATACAGTGAGTGAGTCAGTGGTATTTCGCTTTTATATATATATAGATAATTTTATGTTTTATTTATAATAAAGGTGTAGGATTAATAATAACCCCAAAGCTAAGATGGTAATAAATGTTAAATGTTCAAATCAAATTGTTTCGTATATTTTATAACAGCAGTTTTAATAAAGTCTAAAAAACAGCAAGGCTCAGGTCTACTCTTTAATAAAAACCTAACCTAAAAGTTAGAAATACAGATAATTGCTTCAAAGTCTGAAATCAGCTGTTAATATTGGAGCGAACAGCTGTTTTATGTGTTATTTAATTCAATTGGTTGGTGTGGTAATAAATGTAAATACGTGTGTTGGTTCATCGGTCTAGATTTTTTCCGACTAAATTTACAAATAATGAAATAAACAATATTTCTTATCAAAATGAATTATAGCCTATGCTGCTCAGGGATAGTGTTGATTTTTATTAGAAAAACATTTTTTTTCAATCGGTTCAGTAGTTCTAGAGATTAAACCCTGCATAAAAACAAACAAATTTTACCTCTTTATAATATTATTATAAATGTATTTAGTTCTTGAATTAATTTGTAATGGTTGTAGTCCAACTTGTGTTTTAAAGTGCCTTCGTTCAATGTATCCAACTGAATTTACAGGCATTACATTATTTATAAATCAAGAGATAACAATTGTTGCAGTAACCAACGTGTATTTTGTCTGTGTGTACTAATTTTTACTTCTAAAACTGATTTTTAAAATTTCTTTTTCAGGTAAGATTTGCTCGGCTGTCCGTAAATTGCATCTGTGAGTATCTAAAGTATGTAGTGCAGTTAAACTGTAAGGTAGTGGATGTGTTTTAAGAATCACAAGTTTATCACAATCTGGAGTTGAAGAACCACTCGTTAGAAAGTAAATACTCTAGAGAAAAAAGCAGTCGCGGGACTGCAGACAGAAATGAAAACTGTCATCAGTGTAGACAATCTTGTTTATGTTATTTTAATTTTTTTAGATTTCAATTTTAAATGTGACAAGATAATAACACAACTTACAAAATGAGGAGCATAATGTCCATTTCAGAAGTATTACCAAGTAAACCAGTTTAACACAATTTACAAAAAGAAGGAGCACAATGTCCATTTCAGAGGTATTACCAAGTAAACTATTTTAAAACGACTTACGAAATGAGGAAGAGCAATGTTAATTTTAGAGGTAATACTAAGTAAACTATATACTCTGATATATACACATGTGTACTATATATAGTACAGCGTGACGGAAAATGCGTGACGGAATAAAGTGTGACGGTAAAATCCGATTCACCTCCAGCAACATTTTTTTTAATTTTTGGACGTGGTGCGCCTTTAGAAGTTTTCACAAAAAATTACAAGAAGCTGATTTTTCATTTACGTTTTACTTCCCGGGGTAGATATGAAGTAAATATTTAACCTATACTTTAACAGTGATAATAAAACAGGATGACTCTGCATTGCTCGGAGGTACACCAGGAAGTAATTGGTCAAAATAAACATAACATTCCAATAATCATGTTTTTTAACTGATATCGCTTGTTCTAAATAAAACTCTTAATGTATAAGAGCAACTGGTAAGCCCCCGTGAAAATCACAGGCAGATTAATTAGATACACATCAGATATACTTAATTAAAAAAAATAAAATTTAAAAACAACAGACTTAATTTAGGCCTCCCTAACTATACTGACGGGGATTTTTAACTCGGTAAATGCGTACAATTATAACGGTTATAAAACTGTGGGCTTATTAGTTTGTTAAAATTTTGTATTTGTATACATTATTTCATATCTAAATATTGATACAAATATTATATTTTAATAGATTTTTACTATATATTGATAGATCATATGATTCAGAAGTTATTGATATTATAATGAAGAAATTATTAATGGAATATGTTTTTGTATTATACGAAGAAGTACGAATGTTTCCGAAGTTAAACGATTGAGTATCTCTTCTTTAAATTTATGTAAGTGAATATATTGACAATAAAAGATTGTATTTATATTCATTTTATAACCTCAAAGCAAATTGTATAACGTATTACAGCTTGCATTAGTTATTTAATTCATATTTAAAAAGATCAACTTCACAAGACTTATATTATTGATTGAAGTTGTAAACATAACCCCAAAGTATATTCTATGCTATGTTTTGTTTGAGTATTAAAGATGATGGGTGAAATCAGCTGCTATATTATATTGTTACTCACGTACGTAAGTACGTATGGACGTACACTCGCTTTTATAGGTGTTGATTACGAGTAAGAGTTAAATAATAAATTACGAACACATGTTATGCAAACATACATACCGCATTATGTAAATGTTTGTTTTCAATCAAGCAGCCACTTTATGGATCCCATTTTAGTTCACGGATTAGTGATTCAATCAAACCGGTACGCCGACTAATCCAACTTTAATTTAAATCCTCTTCTACTCGATGACCAACGTTGGACCGGACGTTTGAGACAAGTAAGTTCGACAGATGGTAGGGCGTACAGCGAATGTTCCTGCTACACTGTGCATCCAATACTTTAAACATACAGGGTGTACAACAAGTCCCGCACTGGTTTAATAATATTTCGTATGCAAAGAAAATTTGAAGGTAGATGTGATTGTGGAATGTACTCTATGTAAATATCTATGGAATATCTACAATTTTGAGTTACAGCCATTTTGATTTTTCAAAATTGATTTCGAGTGGTTCAACCAAATATCGTTGTGTGGCATATCGTTTGAAAGCTTATTTAATTCTAAATCCAAAAAGAATAATAATTAGTATTAGAAGAAGAAAATAGTACAGCAAAATGGGGCAAAATCATAAAACACGATTCGCAGGGGGTTTAAATTAACAAATTTTTAATTGCCTTCAAAATCTCCCATTTTTGCGGGTTCTCAAAATTTCCGATAAAGTCAAAAGATACGTTGGGTTGAGTTAGTATCGTTCCCCAAAAGATATTTGTTTCTTTTAACAAGCAAAAAATTAAAGGGGGACGGACTTTTTACACAAAGTATAGAGCCACGAAATGTGACTCCACACATCACCTGAACGACCAGCGCTCGTTACAGTCTAATATGTTTTGCGACACTCTAATTGAGAGACCTATTCAGTCTAAACTGACAGAGACAAGATGTGGGAACATAGTTATTACCCAGTACCGCCCGACGGGTCAGGCGTGCACGTAATCGAGCTTATCTACATTATCTTGAGCCATATTCTTATTCAGCTTAACTACTTACTTCATGTCCGTCACGTGACTTTCTCTCTTTTTATATGACGTTTTTTTTTAGAAATGTATTCCATCATCAGACTCATGGCACTCTTGCGAGATCGTCAAACATTGCATAACAAACACAAACACCGAGAACATAGTATTAAAACTCTTTTTAGGCGAGGAATTCATCCTTTATGGTGGTCCAAGGACAACTATCGTTACAAGGTTAGGTAACCGTGCGGTGACGTTTGTTGTCAAGCCCGTTATCTTGTATACTGACAGCCGTGTCATACAGCGTGTTCGAGGAGAACTGCAAGCGTTATATGAGTCTGATGACGGAGTAAATCTCCGAAACGCGTCATATAAAAAGAGAAGAAAGTCAACCGACGTAAACTAAGTAGTTACACTAAATTATACTACGTTGTCTTGGATACAAAAGAAACATGAAACTCATATTATTCTCTTTGCGATCTCCACACAGAGAGAAACTTATTTGTTACTAAAAGGTACCCGTGGCTTCGCACACGGTCCAAGATTCGCCACATAAGTAATAAATGTTTATTTTTTAGGGGTTGTTATTACATTTTCACCCCTTAGCAGCACGCTATAAAATGCAAATATGATTTACATAGTATATATATATTTTAAGAAATAAATGTACCAATTCCCAGCTCTCTAGATTAATGAGAAATATAATAATTAATTTGTATTGATTTAGGGGTTGTTATATTTTCACCCATTAGCAGCACGCTATAAAATGAAACTATGATTTACATTTTATACATGTATTGTAAGAAATTAATGTACCAATATCCAGCTCTCTAGCTTAGTGGGAAGTATAATAATTAATTTGTTTTGTTTTAGGGGTTGTTACATTTCCACCCCTTAGCAGTACACTAAACAATATGGTTTACTTTTTATATATATCTTGTAAGAAATAAATGTACAAATATCCAGCTCTCTAGTCTTAATGGAAGTATAATAATAAATATTTATTGTTTTAGGGGTTGTATCAACCCTGAAATCTAAATGAATTCTAGCCTATGTTTCATTCCAGGTCATTGTCTATGTGTGATAAATTTCATTGAAATCTATCCAGTAGTTTTTACGTGCTTGAGTAACACACACACAGACATACCACCATTAGATTTGTATATAATAGTATAGATGTTAGTGTTGTGTTTAGGGAATTAACGTTTCTAGTTTCCTGTTGATGGTCGAATGACTGGAATTGCGATACATTAAATTAGCTAAGATTACCTTAAATTGAAGTTGGATTAGTTTTAATGTTTTAGCCACTTTATGTTTTTGCAATAAATAAATATTATGTTCTTTGAAGGGTGAATAAACACAGTTGAAACTTTGCATGGTGCTTGGAGTTGGAAAGGTCCAATTTAATTAACTGATTTCCATTTGTCAATTTCGACATGGTGGGAATTACAATTCCCAAGACGTCTAAACTAGTAAAAGCTCTTTTCGTTACGATAAAATGACAATACTCCATTTTTATATTGCTTTTGAAACAAATTACTATTATAAGACATTTTGCTGGGAGTTGCGTTCAAAGTACTTCAATAGCTCTTCAGAAATGATTGAAAAGTCGATTTGTATTTGAAAATAAAAATATACAAAATATTCTACGTCCCTCGTCTGGTTTGAATAATACACAAATATATACTCAGTCAAGTCTGTATTTCGTTTACCGCCGGTTTGTAAAGTTTAATTTTAATAAAATTATATATTTAAACTTTTTGGCTGAAGTAGAAAATTGGAGGACCATACATTCCCCGCAAAATTAATGTAATTCAAACTTTATTTTATTCGTTACTTTAAACCATTTTTAATTGCTCGTTTCAAAGCTTGTGTCCCAACCTCAAAATATTCGCTTAAAATAGGTCGTTAAGGGTCTGCTCCAGT
This sequence comes from Philaenus spumarius, assembly GCA_018207615.1. NCBI lineage: Eukaryota > Metazoa > Arthropoda > Insecta > Hemiptera > Aphrophoridae > Philaenus > Philaenus spumarius. The sequence goes on from JAGFPH010000926.1 coordinate 323,558, forward strand.
AAACGAGAAAGCAACCGGAAACGCAAGCGCTTTTCTCTATAACCGTATCTAAACAGTGCAATTTCTTGCACAGCCGAGCTCTTTGACTTTGCCTCATTTCAAACCATTTTATTGCACAAGCACCGAAATGGCTTGGCGTTGTAAAAATTTAACTACGACAGTTATAGGTTTAGTAAGATTATAACATAAGAAAATTGTTAATTATAATTAATATTAATATGTCATTAATTATAATTATTAACTAGTAATGGAATATCATTTTAATTTCTAGGAAGAAGTTATTATACAAATTATAACTGCTAGGATACATAAAATAAGTTTCAGTACAATTTTCTGCCAATCCTAACGTAATACTTTCACTTAAGTTTGTCGACGCGTTTCGGAGTTCCTCCATTATCGAGACCTATTTCAGTACTCTGAGACGTTTCTGAGATGTTTCGGAACTCCGAAACGCGTCAACAAACTTAAGTGAAAGTGTTACTTTAGGATTGGCAGAAAATTGTACTGAAACTTATTTCTAGGAAGAAAATGAAGCGAATTCTGAGTAGGCTACACTGAAAAAAGTAACAACACTTTCGATGCAGAATCTCCCACACCAGAAAACGATACTCCGCATGGGAGACGTTTTCTGACAAAGACATATACCAGTAGCCAGAAATCGTAATGTGCCACCTAATGTTTCATGAGGTGTAATTGCGGTCATTATGGTGTCCTTTTTTTTTTTAATGATCGGCGTTACCCATGTTAAGAGTCCAAGGTATGTGTCTTCATCCGTCCGCAAATAATTGTTCCAATCTTTCGGACTGAACCTCAGTTCTTTTGATAAATTTGCATGTGAGTAAACTTTCCTTTTCTGTAACCACTCTTTAGTCCACAACTTTGCTTCATTTTTTTTCATTACTTCCGATAGCTAACAATAAACCAACAACAGCAAGTGCATAATCTGTTGACGCCATTGCGCAAACACACAGACTGGAGTGCCTGGAGGCTGGCCTTCGTATATTCCGTAGTGTGTGGAGACCCCTCCCCCACCCCAATTAGTTTTCGCCTCGAGGCCTGGCGCCTCATGGCAAGCCTTCGGGTTTTCCGTTGCGTGGCCTTAACATTATCACGCAGTTTACCAGGTATATCTTCTTACAAGTCAAGCTGAATAATACTTATTCAGTGTATTTGAATTTTCTAAACATGTGTGGGCTTTCAAAGTAATCGAAAAAACGGCAAGTGTTAGTTTTATAATTTAGAGTGCAACATGTTAGGTAAAATTGTGCCCGTATGAATTTTAGACAGTAAATTTCCGAGATACGTGATATAAAAAATAAAGATTATTTGCCAATGGAAATATGTTACGTCTTTTTTTAGTTAAAATTTCATTTAATTGCTCACGTTCCCGTCCAGAGGGAGTAAAGCGATGGGGAATTGATGGCTGTTTCATTCAATTACAGTTTAAATTCTCCGGGCGCAACTTGTAATTGCAGCGGGATGTAAATCGAATCATTGAATCCAAAAGAATCGATGCTGTTGGGGTTGATCACTGCTTTAAATCTAGAAATAATTGTTTGTTTTATTTTGGTAATAAATCATTTTTCCAAGCACTGTTTAAAGATCAATGTTTGTGTGGCAATCATCCAGTAAGAAAATAAATAAATGATAATGATAAATGATAATGAAAATAATAAATGATTTGTTATGGTCAATGAATCTAGATGTCAGGACAATCGCAATTCAGTGTATAAATTACTAGGAGAACCCCATGTGTGCTCCGCACGCCAACGCCGTTGAACCTTCAATACACATAATTATGTTATCCTTTTTTTATAATAAAGATGTACAGGATTAATAATAACCCCAATACTAAGATGGTAAATAATGTTAAATGTTCGAATCAAGTAATTTCGAATATTTTATAACAGCAGTTATAATAAAGGTCAAAAGAACCAGCAAGGCTCAGTAGTTCTACATTTTAATAAAAACTAAACTTGAAAGTAAGAAATACAAATAATTGCTTGAAAGTTTGAAATCATCTCTTAATGGAAATATTGGAGCAAAAATCTGTTTCATCTGTTATTTTATTCAATTAGTTGCTACGGTAATAAATGTAAAAACATGTGTTGGTTCACCAGCCTATGCCTAACCTAAGATTTTTTCCGACCAAATTTACAAATATTGAATTGAAAAATGATTTTATCAAAATTAATTATACCCTTTGTTATTTAGAGACAGTATAGGTTTTTATTAGTAAAAATATTTCTTCAATCGGTTTAGTAGTTCCAGAGATTATACAGTACATACAAACAAACAAAATTTACCTCTTTATAGCCTACTATTAGTATAGATGATATAATTTCCGGTTTTCTTTTAAACTTCTTCTAAACACATTGAAAATAAAATAGAGACAAAGGATGGTGCCGTGGTTAAAAGAGCTCGTCTAGTTTTTTACAGTTGGAACTTCCAGCACAATCGCTTTGGTTCGAGCCTAGTTTCTACGCTGCTCCCCATCCAACTAGCGTAAAGGTAAAGACAATAATCAACCAAAAATAAATACATTCCAAATTCATGTTTAACGTAACATTTTGTAATAATGAAAACTCAAAATAAAACTTATTCTTTTACATTGTTTAGAAAAGTACAAGCAAATAAATTCACTCATTTCCACAGTTAGTTAAAAAATAAATATAATTTCTGTATAAAAATAATTAATTTTTAAATTGAACTGTATTTTTTTAAACGAATTACGTTATCATTTCCGTGCAGATATGTTGCAGGAATGGCTTTTAAAATGCCCAGTAAAACTACATTTTCAGCAATTAATAATTGATGCGTATCCGTTACGAGGGAATTTAGTTACGTTGGACTGAAACTGTTGACCGATGATCCCGTTTTTTGTATTCATACATTTTGAATTAATAATGGGCTTCACTTCCCCAATGCATAATTCCTTTCTGGTTCTTTGTTTGGACGCTTTATACAACCAGGTTCAATAGAAAGTATAAAGCCGCGTTAAATACAAGTGCAGCTTGTACTGTTGGTATAATTATTTCGATCAGAAACTATTGCAAGCAACAATGAAACGTTACACAATAGACGTAATTGTAAGTTGTATAATATTGTAACGGTAAATAAGTCTTTTGTAAGACTTGTAAAGAACATATACGGGGTGTCCCATGGAGCGGTTTAAACGTTTGATTTTGTATAGCTTGCCCGTTAGGGCATCGATCTTTTTGAAACATTACACACCCCACAATAGGGGCTTTAAAAATGTTCTGTGAACATTTCAGCCGTGCAACACTTGCAGAAACAAATAGTGGAATATTGAAATATTTATTAATTTTCTCCCTACAAATTAATCTTACCTTCGGAAATTTGCTAATAAGGAGGAACTCATAACTAGAATAATAGAGTTCAGATGCCAAGAAAACTTATACCAGTTGTCTTAAAAGTCCCACCCCCACTTTAACTTTTGTGTTTGTTAAAACAAACAAATATCCTTTGGGGAACGATACTAACTTAGCCCAAAGTATCTTTTGAAACAATCGGAAATTTTGAGTGTTCCCTAAAAATGGGGGATTTTGGGGGCAACTCAACATTTTAAATGGGAAGTATGGTCATGTGATACCTCATTTTAAAGGTCTTTTTAAGACTAGGAAAATGACATAAAGAAAATAAAAACCGGACCAACCAAAACAAAATGACGGCCCTAAACGTGTTGAAATAAATCGAAATACAGTTGCTAATATCTCGAAAAGGAAGAGTTTTTATAAAAAAATTCAAGAGACAAAAAATGTTTATTTCAACGTGTTTGACCTAACATATTGCTTCCAAATTGATTTCGTAAATTTTATTTTTTACACAATTTTCTAAGATGTAGGAGTCGACTTAAAATTTACGAAATCGATTTGGAAGCAATAATTTAGGTCAAGTACTTTAAAATAAACATTTTTTGTTTGTCTCTTGAAATTTTTTCTAAAACCACTTCCTTTTCGAGATATTAGCAACTGTATGTCAATTTATTTCAACACGTTTAGGGCCGTCATTTTGTTTTGGGTGGTCCGATTTTTATTTTCTTTATGTCATTTTCCTAGTTTTAAATATACCTTTAAAATGAGGTATTACATGACCATACTTCCCATTTAAAAATTTTGAGTTGCCACCAAAATCCCCCATTTTTAGGGGACACTCAAAATTTCAGATTGCTTCAAAAGATACTTTGGGCTAAGTTAGTATCGTTCTTCAAAGGATATTTGTTTGTTTTAACAAAACAAAAAAGTTAAAGAGGGGGTTGGGACTTTTAAGACATCTGGTATAAAATACTAAATACAAACTATATTAGATAAAACACTGAAAACCCAGGCACAGAACAAATGCACCTTGTCCGTTAATGCATTGATCTTTTTGAAACATTACACACCTCACAATAAAGGCTTTTAAAATGTTGTGTGAAAATTTTAGCAATACAACACCTGCAGAAACAAAATGGTGGAATAATGAAAATTGTATTAATTTTCTTCCTCTGTAATAAGTAGGTATTTAAATTATTATAACTTACTGATTTTGTAACAAAAATTCAATTCAATTTTGTAAAATATTTGTATTGCCACATTCTAATGATCTAAGGCATTTTGATTAGAAAACTAGGATATAACATAATGGAAAACTTAAACCCAAAGTCTAAAATTACTCAAACTGTAATCCATCCACAGCGACACACTGGTAACAGCGATCAACAAATGATTCGTACGCTTTTAAAAGGAAATCCCGTGGTATCCGTAAAAATTCCTCTTCAATTGCGTGTTTTAAATCGTCAGCATTGTTGAAGCTGTGATAATAAACATGTTCTTTTGAGTAACCCCATAAAAAGAAGTCACACATGGTTAAATCTGGGGATCGGAACGGCCAATCCAAAAGATTACTTCCACGACCAATCCAACGCTCATTGAGGTTGCCATTTAGTAAATCCTTGACAGGATTTGAGAAACGAGGTGAAGCACCATCTTGTTGGAATATTGCTTGGTTCATTTCTGGAACCATAAAATGAAGCAAGACACGTTGATTTAAAACTTGTGCATACCTAATTCCAGACATTGTACTTTCCGAAATGTCGTAAGATAACACCCCGTTTACACTCACAGCCGCCCAAACAGTAATGCCTTTTGATTTGAGTAGAGTCTCTTCAAGAATGTGGGGATTGTTGGTGTTGTAATAATTACAATTATGCCTATTAACTGCACCATTTTGATAGAAAGTGGACTCGTCCGAGAAAACAATTCGAGCATGCCAATCAGGAGTTAACTCATAATACTTAATTATACGGGAACACAATTCTGTCCGGATCATCCTCAAGTATATTATGGACAAGGTGAGGTTTTAAAATCGTATTATCTGTATATATAAAAGCGAAATACCACTCACTCACTGACTCACTCATCACGATTTCTTAAAAACTACCGAACGGATTGAAATGAAATTTGGTATGTAGCTTCCTCTAGGGCCATAGGTGCTCATTAAGAAAGGGTTTGAATAAATTCGAAATTTTAGGGTTGGTTTGGGAGGATCAAAGTTATTAAAACACGATTTCTTCAAAACTACCGAACGGATTGGAATGACATTTGGTATGTAGCTTCCTCTAGGGCCATAAGTGTTCACTAAAAAAGGGTTTTAAAAATTGGAAATTTTAGGGGTTTGTGGGGTCAAAATTACTAAATCACGATTTCTCCAAAATAACCGAACTGATTGGAATTAAATTTGTTATGCAGCTTCCTCTAGGGCCATAGGCGCTCGCTAAGAAAGGGTTTCAAAAATTTCGAAATTTCAGGAGGGGTTTGGGGGGATCAAAGTTACTAAAATCATAATCTCAGATGTTTTATTATTATGACAATAATAGTGCTTTTATTATTAAGATCTATATATATAAAAGCCAAATACCACTCACTGACTGAACACTTAAAAATAATACAATTACGTTAAAATGACTGAAAATACCACCCACCACGTTCAACACCGTACGGGTCAGCTAGTAATATTATAAAATATTATATTACTAACTTTTAGGTCAGGTTTTTATTAAAGTGTAGACCTGAGCCTCGATGGTTCTTTTAACTTTTATTATAACTGCTGTTATAAAATGTACGAAATAATTTGATTCGAATATTTAAAATTATTTACCATCTTAGCTTTGGGGTTATTATTAGTCCTACACCTTTACTATAAGGAAAACATAACAGGATTATGCGTATAGAAGGTTCCAACGGGGTTGGCGTGCGGAGCATGCAGGGCTTTACCCTAGTCTTACATAAACAGGTGATAAAGAATCGGTTACAACCTACTTCGAAATATTTCAATATTTTCTAACGTTATTACTTTATTTTATCTAGTACTCTAGCCTTTACCTCTCATTCTGTGATATCAGAAAGGGTTAAAAAGAAAGAAAATTTATATTTTAATCATTTTTAAACATCTGTAAACGATTTAAATTAAAGATGAATTTCGCGTTTGCACTCACCCTTGCGAATATGAAACACATTTTCTTTGACGAATTTTAATCAAAATAACACGGAGTAAATGTTTATTCGTTTCCTTACTTCAGAGACAAACGTTATTGTAAATTTAATCTGTTTTCCGTTTAACTGCGACTACTTCGTAATATATATTGTATAGTAAATAATAAATCATTTAAACTCCTTTCAATTTCTCTCTTTCTCTCTCCAGCGTTTATATTTATAGGTATAAGAATCTTTGTCCTTACTGACTGAAATTAAATGAACTTAGAACAAAAACTACCAAAAATATGAAAATTTAAACTTGTATTATTATCATCATAGGCGCGCGCTATGAAAGGATTTAGCAAACATTTTATTTTAAAGAGCCTAAATAGTGAAAATTCGGATGTCTACTCCTAGAACTATAGATTGAACACCTGATGTGTAACACAAGCTTAGCAACACAAGTTTGTTAAATGAATTTACATGCGTTGCCATAGCAACCAACTTATAGCAATCTCCTGATCAGAACTGTATTGCCAGGCTATACAGGGTGATTGATATAAGTGTGCCAGCTGTTTCTATTGAAATCTATAAGAGCTATTAAAAAAAAATTGTAACTCTCCTGGACTTTTAGTTCTGTTTAATTTGATGATTTTGAAATTTTTATCTTACAAATGAAAACACCATATATTTGTGATGTTTTTTGGTAGGATTTGTAGTTTTAATAAATTTGTGTATTTTTTTATATTTTTTTTATTGGTGTATTTATTTTATTTATTTCCATAGATTCTGTGGCGTACTGACTAGAATAATCGTCTTAAATCAGCTGTGTATCCGTTAAATTCACCACCATTTCACTGCTAACAGAATTAACTCCTATAAAAGCGATTGTACGTCCGTACGTACGAACGTACGTGAGTAACATTATATTATAACAGCTGATTTCACCCATCATATGTAAACCCAGTGCAGATTATAGTTTGGGGGTTTGGTTTACAACTTCAATCGTTGCAATTTCTTGTGAAGTTGATTTTTTTAAATATGAGTTATAGAACTAAGTTATGCTATAATGTACATTATACAATTTGCTTTGAGGTTATAAATTGAATATAAATACAATCTTTTACCATCAATATATTTGTTTATACAAATTTAAAGAAGAGATACACCTTCGTTTAGCTTCGGAAACATTCGTACATCTTCGTATAACATATAAACATTTTCGATTATTAATTTCTGCACTATAATATTAAGAACTTCTAAATCATTTGATCTATCAATATGAAATAAAAAGAAATTAAAATATAGTTCTTTTATCTTTCTTTAAATATATAATAACGTATGTAAATAAAAATGTTTAACAATTAGGCCTACAGTTTTATAATCTTTATTATTGCACACATTTACCGAGTTAAAAATCCCCGTCAGCTTAGTTATGCCAATGCTTATTTTTGTTAGTTATGTTACTTAATGTTGTTTTAAATAGTTTGTTTTTTTAAATTATGTATTTCTGATGTGTATCTTATTAATTAGCATGTGATTTTTATCGGAAGCTTACTAGTATCTAAATCAAATTTGTTTTCTTATCTGTTACTTATTTTCGTATAAAACTGTTTTATAAAAAAATATTATTGCTACTTTAATTGTTATTTAATTCAACAAAATGTTGTAAAATGTGCATAAAATCTTATTTGACACAAGAAACTTCACATGTTCGTAAATATCTCTGAAACCGTTAAGTTTGTGAAAAAGACGCCTTAGAACTGCATATTCTACTCAAAAACATCATAAGGTGGATTCTATTTGAAAAATTAAAGTTGGCCACCTTATTGGAAAAATGGCGGGTGAGATAAAGATTTCAAAAAATTAAAGAGAATTAAAAGTACATTGGAGTAATTATTTAACTTTTTTTAATAGATCTTATAGATTTCAAAGGAACAGCTGACACACTTATGTCAATCACTCTGTAAGCCATCGAGTGGTTTATCAGGCTCATTGTTCTCAACACAATACTTTCCCAACAAGGTCACGCTTTTAGTTACACACATTCGATCGTATGAGGTCGTACATAATTCTTCAGTGCCATCCAGCGACCAAGGAGTACCATAGACAGGCAATGTCGCGCAAGACTTGAAGCTGAGGGACCTATGATTGGTGAGGATGTAATCGCCTGACTCCGAGCGTCAGTTAGTCTGTGGCAGTGCAGCTATAAATATATTTTTATGATTTTTTTATTCTTGGTACAAGGGTGTTTATTTTGATTCTGCAGACTTGTTTTATGGTATTACAGTAAATACTAAGGATCCTTGAAATTATACTTAAAATTCTCTTTGATTTCTTCTTAGTTTCAAATAGTTGTGTTTTGAGCAAATGTTTGGTAATTCAGTTAGCAACGTTGTGATTAGAGGGAGATTGTGGGTTTTTAAGTGAACGAATTAGGGAAAGACGGTTTTTATAGGTTTGCTGACTAGTTTTTATAGTATTTCAGTATGATTAGTAAGTTTTTATTTTTTAAATTTTTATTATATTTATTCAAATGTTACGCTGTATTATAAATAAAAACACAATTTAAAATCTCACTTAGGATATACATTAAAAACAAACAAAATATAAAAAATATAACGCTTCAAAAACAAAAGAAGAATATTTTTTTAACATACTGATAACATAACTTACTTATAACATAAATTATACATACAAAATATACAGACACAATATAAAACAATACAAGTATCAGTGTAACACTGAACAAATTTAGGGGTCTCCTAGGCATACGCCAGTTTGAGACTTTCATAAAAAAGAACAAAAACAATATTGAAATGGAGAGTTCGGCTGGTACCCTAACCTGACCTCAAGGAAATTAAATATATACATAACATAGAGAATAAAAAAAATCAACCTGCAATTCATTACATAATATATAGGCCTATTATTGCATAATGTCGAATAAAGGTTCAATATCATTTGATGAAAACAGCCAGGACTTTACATTTCTTAACACTACCTTATAAGACATATTTTTTAAATAGTAATTTTTTGAATGACAATGTTATAAAAACGAGCGGTACTATAGGTAAAAAATTTACGGTATAGAGTTAAATTTGGTTTAGGTACAGGGTACAGGAACAATACCAGAGTTCCTGAAATTGTATGCAGTATATCGCATGTTATTTACAACTACCATGATTAGCCTCGCATAAATCATTTACATTAACTAAAAATAAAATAGGTCCCAAAACAGAACCTTGTGGAACACCATGCTTCAAACAACCAACCCCACTTAAACCACTTCCGACTTTAACGAATTGCTGCCTGTTATTCAAGTAACTGGCAAACTATTTTAGCGGCAAACCTCATTTCCTGCAAACCATAATTTATCCAAAAAGATTTTATGATCAACAGTATCAAAAGCTTTTTTTATGTCTATAAATGTCTAAAGCTGAACATTGCTACCTGTTATTAGCACTTTCTATAATTTGCTTTAGAACAGTCAGCAATGCATCCTCAGTTGACAAACCTTCCTTAAATCCAAATTGATTCACACTGAAAAAATTTACTTTGTTAAAAAATATATTAAACGTTTCTTAATTATTTTCTCCAATATTTTAGAAAATGTTGATAGTAATGAAATGGGAAGGTAATTAGCAAGGTCTTCCCTTTCTCCACGTTTATATACAGGAATAACAAGTGCTATTTTTAAATAGTCATGAAATAATCCCTTTGATATACTTAAATTATATAAACATTTTAAAACTTCCACAATATTTGAAATAATGCGTTTAATAATAAACGAATTTATGTTATCAATTCCTGGAGCTTTACCAGGTTTTAATTTTTGCACCAAGCTTACAATCTCCTGTTCAGATATTGGTACATTATAAAATGATTTAGTGGCAAAGGTTTGCTTCAAACTATTCTTAAAATTGTCAGAAGGTGCAACAGAAATTCTACTTTTAAGTTCATCTGCAACTTCAACAAAATAATTATTAAAACAATCTGCAATATCCGAAGAGTTTGTAATTTCCAAGCCAAGTATTAGTATGATTGGAAATATATTACAAAATGTCCTTTGTTTTCTTCTAAATTCGCAATTTTGTCTATTTGGCGAACATTTTTGCGAGTAAAGTTAGCAACATTGCGATTTAAGATGGATATTGTGGTTTTATTTTTTATTCTAGGGCGAGGATTGTTTTATTGTTTTAATTTTGAATAAAGTGTTGTTTTTTTTTTCAAAACAGTATAACTAATTCCCTTTCCTTATTGTTATTGTTCTTATACAATTATTATACAATTTTAATATATTAACGATTTTTATTACATTATAATTACTCGGACCATGAATTTTTAGTACAATATATTGATAGAACAAGCAATAGCACTACAAATTATTTTGTAGATGCAGTATATTAGCGATGCAGTTAAACAATCAAACCACTCGTCACTATACCACAGCCTACAGAGTAAACTAAGAACTTGTCAATGAAATGTAAAGAATATTTTTTATTTTTTGGTTGATTTCCAGCAACTTTTACGTTTCGACAAATCATCTACCCAAACATGCAAAACTTTCTCCCTATGCTTAAATTTCATGTCATGTGTCGAAACGCAACGTTGACTTTCTTTGTTTTATATTTTTTCTCGCGACATAAAAAATATATTTTTTCTATTTTCGTTTGGTACCGTCGGCACCTTCATAGTGTTTTATGCAATATTTAAAAAATTCCGAATTTTATCTCAACACTAAGAGTGTTTTCAGACGGTGTTAATGGAACGCGGCAAATTAAAATGTGTGCCGGTCGCGGACAGAGAATCCGGTGTTGGGACCTATGAGTGGTGGGGGAATCGGCTTCAATTCCCTTAATGCGCTGTGCATGGGCTTTGCCAGTCTACGGTATTCCTTGGTCGCTGGTGCCATCGCATCTTAATAATTGAAGTTTACTACAGTTTTATATATTTACGTAAAATTAGAAAGTTAACTAAAGTACAATATCTAGCGTAGAATAACGATTTGACCGGGCGCAAACAAAATGTTACTATGTCCGAGTATGCGCATAGCCGAGGTCGTTAAAACCACCTTCGACTGTATATGATAAAGAATATTGTTGCTTACTCGGGAAGGGATCGTTCCCCCTCTTTCGCCTCGATGGTTATACTTTACAAACACGTTTCTCCCAAAGAGAGTCATGCTTCAGTGATCAAAATATACCTTTACATTTCAACAACTAATACCAGTTGTATGGGATGTTCGTTCTCTGTGCACACAGATGTGTTTCTTTTGTAAAATATTCTGCGATCATTTGTGGAGCTATACCACAGCTGCCTACAAAACAATTAATTGCCGTAAATGTCTTAATTTGACTTTTGTAAATGAAAATATTAATTTATATTTAATAGCAATATATAGGATAGTATAATAATAATATTATTAAATATTACCTGTTATTGGTCCGTCATGCGACTTATTTTGGTCGTTAGAATGTTACGACGCGTTTCGGGACCGTAATCCCATTGTCAAGTTACACTTACACTTTACACATTAAAAACACAGAACACACGTTTAAAAAACACAAAAATTGCAACACTTTTAAAACTTAATTTTGCCGGACAATTGCAGAACGTGTTTGTCGTTGCGTGGTCCTTGGTACAGTACCTAATTACAAAATGTAACTACAGTAAAGACCATGAAAGGATACCGCTGAGGGACGGGCTTGTGTACACCGAGAACTTGAACGCTCCAATCGCCTTAGTGTGACGTTGTCACGTTCTTCCCACGCTTCTAATTGAACACGGCTGACTCAACTCATTTATGATTTGCGTGATAGATTAAACTTGCATATAGAATGTAAACAATCTAACTAACAGCTATTATGTTAGTTAAACAGATTGTAAATAATGGCGCCTTTCATTAAGAACCGTATGAACATTTAAAGGCCAGTTTGGTAATACATTTTTGGAACGAAGTTCCTTAAAGCGGGTTGCGGTAGGAGTTAAAAAATAGAAAAACGTAATGCGTAAAGAGAATGGGTTATTAATTGTTATTAATTAGTTGCTATGGAAATGACAAATATAGATACGAGTAACGCAAAAGCGTTATCAAATTAGTTGCTATGGTAATGAATGGAAATACATCCAAGAAACATGTGTTTTGGTTCATCAATTTAAATTAAGAAGTTCGTCAAGCGCTGAATTACATTCAATAAACATAAAATGTTGGTGCTTCACTTTAGGCCTAACATAAAATTGTTGTGTGTATATTTATTTATTTTACCTGCCTTTACGGCAACATACATACAATAATTTTAGGTTAGTCCTAGAAAGTAGTTTTAAGTGTAGGCCTAACCTAAAATTATTGTATGTATGTTGCCGTTAGGACAGATAAAATAAATTAAACAAACACACAATAATTTTAGGTGAGGCCTAGACCGAAGGACCAACATGTTATGTTTATTGAATGTATTTACAATGCATGTACATTTAACTGTGTTTACCATCTTAGCTTTGAAGTTACAATTAATTCTACACCTTTATTACAATAACATTAAACGTATGGAAACAGTAAATATTTGTATAAAAAACCAACTAAGAATAAACGGCAATTGAAAGTTTAGAATTATGTGTGTATGTTGCCGTTAAGGCTGGTAAAAGAATTGAAGAACATTCGTGATGAACTTCGTTCCTGACGGGGGGTCCCACAATTGCACACATTTACTTTTTTAATGATTTTTTATTAAAAATTCAAGAATTCCAATTGATTTCGGAGAAGTTGAAGAGTTTCACTTTCTTCTGACACAAGCCAATTTGTACAACACGCCTAAAGCAGTTTCATTTCAATAGTGAGGAATTAGTTTAAGTATATAAACCATAAATAGGACATTTTGACATTTATATGTCATAATACAGTCATAGCGCACTGATGAAGGGTTTTACTAACACAATAGCACAAGGCAAGGTTGACCCCGTTTAATTAATTTATTTTTTATTAAATTTAATTAGTTTACTCAAGAGGTACTTGCACTGCCTTAATCTACATTACTAATACGTAATATGACTGGTAGAAACAACAAAATGACAGTCTGACAGTGCCTGACAGCTCTGTATTATTGTGTTATGCTTTAAGTAATAAACGTCATTCAACGTTCACATTACTTGATTTTCCTTGACACAAATCTCAACATTGCTACAAGTAATTCAAATTATTAACCCGTTGTGACATGAAGAAACTCCACAATACATTTCAAAACATTGACGATTGTGGAGGGGATAGTACATAGTGTGTTGACGAAATGAGTTGCTATCATTTTATAATGGGTGTTTTACGTATGAGGTCAAGTAAACATTGCGTAGCAATTAGGGTTGATTCAATGGTAGATGTCTAATTAATGAAAAATATACACGGTTGTCTGCTATATTGAAACAGTAGGGGATTGTCTACCATACTGAAACAATAGGGGATTGTCTACTACACTGAAACAATAAGGGATTTACTACTATACTGAAACAATAGGGGATTGTCTACTATACTGAAACAATAGGGATATGTTTGTCTACTATACTGAAACAATAGGGAGATGTCTACTATACTGAAATAATAGGGGATTGTCTACTATACTGAAACAATAGGGAGATGTTTGTCTAATATACTGAAAGAATAGGGAGATGTCTACTATACTGAAACAATAGGGCATTGTCTACTATACTAAAACAATAGGGAGATGTTTGTCTACTATACTGAAACAATAGGGAGATGTCTACTATACTGAAACAATAGGGAAATGTCTACTATACTGAAACAATATAGAGATGTCTACTATACTGAAACAATTGGGGATTGTCTACTATACTGAAACAATAGGGAGATGTTTGTCTACTATACTGAAAAAATAGGGAGATGTCTATTATATTGAAACAATAGGGAGATGAAAGTCTACTATACTGAAACAATAGGGAGATGTCTACTATACTGAAACAATAGAGATATGTCTACTATACTGAAACAATAGCAGATTGTTTACTGTACTGAAACAATAGGGGATTGTCTACTATACTGAAACAATATTGGATTTTCTACTATACAGAAACAATAGAGAGATGTTTGTCTACTATACTGAAACAGTAAGCAGATGTCTACTATACTGAAACAATAGGGAGATGTCTACTATACTGAAACAATAGGGGATTGTCTACTATACTGAAACAATAGGGGATTGTCTACTATACTGAAACAATAGGGAGTTGTCTTCTATACTGAAACAATAGGGGATTGTCTACTATACTGAAACAATAGGGGATTGTCTACTATACTGAAACAATAGGGAGATGTCTACCATACTGAAACAATAGGGGATTGTCTAATATACTGAACAAATAAGGCTATTTTCTACTAAACTGAAACAATAGGGGCTTGTGTACTACGGTTGAAAAATATAGGCGGTGGTACACTATACTGAAAAAATATAGATGGTTGTCCACAAACTGAAGAAATATAGGTGGTTGTCTACTGCACTGAAATAGTATATTCATTTTTCTCTATACTGGAAAACTATATCTGATTGTTTAACAAACTAAAATAATATACAAAACTATCTGATTGTCAACCAAACTAAATTATTATTGGCATTTATCTACTATAACAAAAAATATTGGAAATTGTTTACTATACTGAAACAAATAGGCGATAATCTACTATACTAGAAAGATAGAAGATTTTCTACTATACTCAAAAATACAGGCGGTTGCCTACTATATTTGAAAATATAGACAATTTTCTACTAAACTGAAAAAAATACAAGCGATTGTCTACTACACTGAAAATATAAAGTCTAGCCTACTAAACTGAAAAAATATGCTTATATTATTGTCTACTTCAATTAAAAAATACTATTCTTCTATATTGAACAAATACAGGTGATTTTATACTATACTAAAAAAATAAGTGATGTCTACTCACCCGTAAAAGTATTGTCATTTGTCTAATTTTCTGAAAAAATACGCGTGTCTATTATACTGAAAAAATATAGTCATATAGTATATGCTTTAACAACAAGGTTATGCTTGCAGTAGATGCTAGAAATCTACAGTTGCATCGGTCTTACCAGTGTCCGGAAGAATATAAATTAAGATTACGCTTATGACTAAATCATACTGTTATATAGATTCTGCTTTGAATAAGTTTATGTTGGGAAGAAGATCACTATGGGCACAATGAACTTGTGATGTAATATACAGTTCGATGTACTGTACATGAAAACAGCTAACAAATGTCTGAAGAACTACGCTGTGCCCTCTCGTACAGTACGAGGCATATCTCGCATCTCGCGGTACTAGAGGTTAAAGAGGATTTGTGTAAAGAGCTTCTTCTATATAACTAAGTTATCAGTAGATTCGAAACTCTTGTCATTTCGACAAGTTTACAACTCCATTATTTCCCTAGTCTTTGTGTTGCTAAAAGTTTATTTTTTTTAAAGGGATATTATAAACTTTAGGATTAAATTTGAAATTAAGTGTAACAAAACGTATACAGAAAGCTGAATGGAAATTTTCATCCTGGCAAAAATTAGTTGAATTTTTAAAACTTTAAAAGAAAAGTTTAATAAATTTGGTTTTTAACCTAATTATATGTTAATTATATTCCTTCTACTTAAAATGCTTTAGTTTTAAAAGATACAATTATTTCTTGCGTAGCCTACTTCATTTATAATAGTTTTACGATCCCCTATTATAAGACGCACAAAAAATAAAATAAATAAATAATTAAAACATTCCTGATCATTAATAAAAAATTTAAAAATGTGTGCGGTCATGGAACACTTGTCATGAACGAAGTCCATCACGGCTTTTCTTTTCTTCAATTCTTTTACCAGCCTTAACGGCAACAACACACATAATTTTAATCTTTCAATTGCCGTTTTTTATTACATTGTTTTTTATACAAATATTTACTGTTTCGATACGTTTAATGTTATTATAATAAAGGTGTAGGATTAATTATAACATTAAAGCTAAGATGGTAAACACAGTTAAATGCCTATTAATTGTAAATACACTCAATAAACATAAAATGTTGGTTCATCAGTCTAGGCCTAACCTAAAATTATTGTGTGTGTGTTTAATTTATTTTACCTGTCTTAACGGCCTAACATACGGCCTTAATTTTAGGTTAGGCCTATACTTAAAATTACTTTCTAGGCCTAACTTAAAATTATTGTATATATATGTTGCAGTTAAGGAAGGAAAACTAAATAAATGTACACACAATAATTTTATGTTAGGCCTAAACTGATGAAACAACATTGTATGTTTATTGAATGTATTTCAGCATTTGACGATAATATCTGAACTACGCCGGACGGAACCGATCGTCTCTTAATTTAAATTGATAAACCAAAACACATGTTTCTTGAACGTATTTACATTCGTTGCCATAGCAACCAATTTGCTAACGCATTTTCGTTATTCGTATTTTATATTTGCCATTGCAATAGCAAACCAGTTAAAAACGATTTTTGTCGTTACGCCTTACATTTTCTATTTGTTAACTCCTACCGCAACCCGCGTTAATTAACTTCGTTCCAAAAAGTTTTCCCAGATCAAAGACTCCTCAAAAAAAAAAAAAAAAAAAAATAAAAAAAATGTATGGCAAACCAAATAGTTTTTTAACTTTATGTTTGTAAATTGTATTTTATTTAACTGGTTTCAGTAAATTTCTCTTTAAACATTTTAAACTACCGCAATTAGAAAATGCATTGAATAAAGTATCTTGGCAAACATTTCATTAGAATCACCTATGCAAAACCTAAAGTTAGTATACATCTAATTCCAAAGTCGTAGTTGTTATTTTTTTAAATAAAAAATGTTGGATTGTCAAGAAGAGTTTTAGGAAGTTCGTTTGTATTAACCTTTTTAATTGTGTAGATACCAGCTGGTCCGATCCGGCTTTTCACGGATGGACAAATCAAAGTTAAATGTATATTTAAAAAAATATATATATTATTGTATATCAATAAATATATTACGCTATGTACTTCTTATGGAGATTTTGAGTAACTTTGACCCCCCCAAACCCCTTTAAAATTTCGAATTTTTTGAAAACCATTCTTAGTGAGCACCTATGGCCATTAGAGGAAGCTACATACCAAATTTCGTTTCAATCCAGTGGTTTTGGAGAAATCGTGATTTAGTAACTTTGACCTTCAAACCCCCCTCTTATTTCGAATTTTTTGAAAACCTTTCTTACAGAGAACCTATGACCCTAGAGGAATCCGTTCAGGCATTACAATCCGTTCAGTGGTTTTAGAGAAATCGTGATTTAATAACTTTGCCCCCCCCCCCCAAACCCTCCTAAAATGTCGAATTTTTTTAAACCCTTTCTTATCAGCATATGGCCCTAGAGGAAGCTACATACCAAATTTCGTTCCAATCCGTTCAGTAGTTTTTGAGAAATCGTGATCAGTGAGTCAGTGGATTTGGCTTTTATACACATATATTGTGTGTATATAAAATACCTTCTCTAGAAGTTTGGCGCCATATTTTGGACACATCTTTTATACTTCAAAGTGTGAATTGCTTCTTTGTTAATCCTTACATATATAAATATTTGTTATTTTGTTAAATATATACACATATAAAGAAAATTTGTCTGTGAGTGATTCCACTATAAATATTTTTTTCTAAGCTCATATTATTATTCACACTGAAACAAATATTTAAAATGCATTTTTTAAATTTTTTCTGGCTGTCTGTTCGCATGTTCGGGCTAATCTCCGGAACGGCTGAACCAATTTTCATGTAACTTTCATTTGCCCGTAGAGGATTTTCAGAGACTAATCTGGGCTACGTTTAAACCCCGAAACATTTAGGGATCCTGTTTAAAAATTGAAAAATATAAATATGATGGGCAAAAATTGAGGTTTTTGCGAACAGAGGGACACGAGATCATTATAAATAAAACAACTGATTATGATCAAAAACTTAACACTTTGACAAGATCGTCTGTGTTTTAATTGACTGTATACGCATGCTTAACCGTCGAATGAGTATAAAAACAGTATGTAACAATGTGAAATGTACTCACAGATGTTAAACACACCTCAAAACCACCGTAATTTTTATGCCAGTTCGGGAGTTATGAGTGAGTAACAGACTGGCGTAAAACGGGATTTTTTTAGAGTTTATTGGTGAATAACTTAGAGACCTAAAAGGGATACATAGATCGATTTTTGGCGAACTCACTGCGTTTTTTGCCATCGAACTTGGATATAAATTAGTTTCTTTTAGTTGCGTGTGAGGCGCAATATTTACCTGATAGTCTTTATTTAACGACATCTGTGAGCGAAACCACAAGTACCAGCTGGTTTTATAATATAACTAGCTGTCCCGTACGGCGTTGCCCGTGGTGGTTGGTATTTTCAGTCTTTTTAACGTAATTGTATTCTTTTTAAGTGTTCAGTCAGTGAGTGGTATTTGGCTTTTATATATAGAGATATTAAATAATAAAAGCACTATTGTCATAATAATAAAACATCTGAAATTATGATTTTAGTAACTTTGGTCCCCCCAAACCCCTCCTAAAATTTCGAAATTTTTCATACCCTTTCTTAGTGAACACCTATGGCCCTAGAGGAAGCTACATACCAAATTTCATTCCAATCCGTTCGGTAGTTTTAAAGAAATCGTGATTTGATAACTTTGAGCCCCCAAACCCCCCTAAAATTTTGAATTTCTTAAAATCATTTCTTAGCAAGCGCCTATGGCCATAGAGAAAGCTACATACCAAATTTCATTCCAATCTGTTCAGTAATTCTGGAGAAATAGTGATTTAGTAATTTTTACTCCCTAAACTCCCCTAAAATTTCCAATTTTGTAAAACCCTTTTTTAGTGAACACTTATGGCCCTAGAGGCAGCTATATTCAAAATTTCATTTCAATCAGTTCGGTAGTTTTTGAGAAATATTGATGAGTGAGTGAGTGGTATTTCGCTTTTATATATATATAGATTATTTGGTTTAGTTATCATTAGATGTAAAACGTACTTAAGAAAACTTCTGCAACATACTCAAGTGAAGTGGACGTATAGTCTGGGAGGATCATGTACTTTCCAGTATTACTAAACTCAGACTAGACGCACTGCAAAGTTGTTTTAACCCTACAATGTTTAGCAAACACTTATAAGCTCAAGTCTGTGTATACACTGCTCATATTGTTATTCGCATAAACCTAAATTTGCATTTAATCTACTTTAACTGAATGTTTCACTATTGCAAGGGAATTAATAAATGACCGTGCAATTAGTTTTGGTTATAATAACAATCGAATAAAATACAAACACTGTATTTAAACTTGACTCTGGTATTTACGTCATTCTATATTCTATTTTACTGGACTAAAATTCATATTTTGAAACTTACTGAATTACAAGCTTAAGAGGGATAAATAAATATTGAGCTTGACTTGTGAGAAGATATACTTGATAGAATAAACTTAGAACACAAAATCTCACAACCAATACGTTTATTAACTCAAACGCGTTTCAACGACAAAATCGCCATCTTCACTGATGCACGAGCTACAATAGACAGATTATAACTTTTAAGAGGGATGCTCACCTTTTTTAAGTTTTCCTTCAAGAAAATTGAACAAACCCAAAACTAAAAATATTTCCTATGCAGATTTTTAACGAGGATAGACTTATATAATCACAGAAGTAATATACAATTTAAAGTATTTACATTTTCCAAATATTCACAAGATATCAATTTCTTACAAGATGAAAAGACGGAACAATTTTCGAAAATTCGGCTCCTGTTTTTTAAAATACTCAAAAATGTGACGTTTTTGTCACGCACGTCACGTTGCTGTCACGCTAGAAAGCTCAAAAGCTTTTCTATTCGCCACAATAAAATTACGAAGATTTTGGCACCATCAAAATTGTCTACGATGTCTGTGAGTGCACATATCTTGTCCACAGGCAGACGCACATACACGGAAACAAAATTTTACCCCCACTTTTTATGACTGTTCTCGACGTGTTCGAGGACTCTGAACACGATAAAGCAATACAATTTTTTTAGAATTTTCGCAAGATTTCAATACTTTGGCATTTTAATGCGAGCCGAAGTAAAGGATTATGGAGGCAGATCTAAGTAATCAATGTAATAATGGAATGTAGATGTGTGATGGTATAACTCCGCAACCTGCCACCACAGCCTTATGGGGTTATACGGTTCGGTATTCCTATATCCAACTCCATGAACAAAGTTTTGGTTTACTGCAAGGGTTTGATACGGAGAGATGCTTGTCAAGAGAGTGCATAGCAAGAATATACTTCTTATGGAAAGACAGTGAAGCAGCTGGGAATCGATTTCCGAATGGGCTGAGACTAGTCAGAATGTCCCTGTATGTTCAAGAAATTTTCAGAAAGCTCGCAGAATTTTCCTGTATATTCTAGAAAAATTCATATGGTTTTAGAATGTTCTAGAATATTTCATATGGTTTTAGAATGTTCTAGATTATTTCAG
>JAGFPH010000926.1:351211-373341 GCA_018207615.1 Philaenus spumarius
TTGGACTGAGTTGATCAAAAATCAAAACATTGATTCGATCAGTTCTACAACAAGCGTGAATCTATTGCCGCGATAAATCTTTATTTTTGGGAAGCTTATAATACTTTATTGCGGTTCCTACAGTCTTTCTGCTGTAACTAGTACACCCGAACACTGCACAATTTGGCATGTTCAATAGCAAGAACTGCACCCCTAACTGCATCACAAAATACACAAAAAAAACTTCACATTTGACAAATAAACAAGTGTAGTGTCAACGACAATACACGTGTCTGAGCTCAAACGGCGGAAAGTGTGCGACCTATGCTACGTCACTGCCGCTGCGGAGGCCCCGCCTAATGCGCATAAGCACACCCTTGTTAGTCATTCCAGCATGTGTAGGTCTATTAGCATGCTAACATTTTACAAACTATTCAAAAAATAAGCAGATTTTCTTGGTTATTTTAAGCATTTGCAAGTTTTGGTTGAAGGGAGTTTCGACTCCTAACCTTAATATTGAAGGTCTTCAGATTATCCACCACCTATGGACCCGCCATCCCGTACTTGCAACAACCGACAGCCGTACAGCTTAGAAAACTGTTACAAATACTATTCTATGAATAATAATCAGTGCCTCACGGACCCCACGTTTTTTAAAATTTCATTTTTATTTCTTGTTTTATACAGTTACTATTCTTATTTACAAATATGTATAATATTGATTGATTAAATTGTTGTTTAATGAAAAATACACATACGAAATTATTGATAAAAATATTTAAATTCGATAAATTTTAGATATCATCAATTGTGGCTTGATCTTCATCCATGGTTGGGGTATTGTTGCAAGAACATCCATTGCAGTGCTCGCACATATTTTTACAAAGCAAACCTGACTTCCTGCGTCCACAATAACTCCCACAAACAGATTTACAGCAGCATGATACTATTTTAACAGATCATTCGGTGCAAATGGCTTCAAAGAAGATACTTTCTTTTCTTCTCTACCATCATTTACCACCTCTAACTTCCAACCCCATTCTGTAGCTGGTAAACTGTTTCCTAACCATTTTTGTACTTGAAAATATACTCTGAATATATGTTGCTGACATGTCTCAGTTGTTGGTGGTAATTTTGCGATATCGAGGATTGCTCGTGGATTAGACTTGTTAGCCATGCGCATTAAGCAACGAGCTTCGTTCAAATTTATATATCTGTACAGTCCATATAACGCAAGTGCAAATCTTTCTCCATTCATTAGCTGCTGTACTTTCGTTGTTTTTTCAAGTAGAAATACAGGTGCTTAGCTTCAGCCGAAGATTGAACTATTTCAACTGCTTTTATCTTACCTAAACCATGAAAGCAACTCAATTCAATTCAATTTTATTTGTCTGTTGACAATTTTACATTGTATAGACATGTCCACATATATAAGATAATTAAACAGTACCACACAAAAACAATTTAAAAACTAACAACCAACACAATTTATACAGTATTCTTTACATATTTCATCAGATTTTAGATTCACACTCTTAAAATTATACTGCACAAAGTCATTATTTTAAACATAAAATAAAAGCAGTTACTACAGATAATTAAAAATTAATTTAAAATAAAGGTAGGAATACTAAAATTTACTAACCATTACAATAATAATAATAATCCCTGGATAGGAAATCCCAAATATAAACAGAATCAACCAGATCCACCCACCCCCCACACTCGACCCACCTACATCCCGTGGCTGAGGATCTCCTCCACCGAGTAAAAGGAGTTTTCCACCAAGAGTTGTCGAATACTTCTCTTAAAGGCTTTTTGGTCTTGGATAATTTACATTTTTTTGTGGGAGTTTATTAATAAGTGTAACTCCTGCTTGAGAAGGAAGTTTTTTAGACTTTAAAAGTCTGTGCTGTCTTATCTGTAAGACATCTTCCTGCCTGGTATTGTGATTATGTACATCTTTGCTTGATATTGGAATACATTCAAATTATCGCATCCGTCACTGGATGTGTAAACAAAATAAATTTTCCAACATCACTGTGCTGTTTGATCAACATGTCTATGTTATAATATTGTTTAGTCAAATTTTTGTCACCTTTGTGTTTAAAAAAATAATGTTCCTTGTACTCTGGAGCAAGAGCCACTAATAAAGTTATTAGAGCTTTTCTAAAGCAATGTTCATTATATCTACATCCGCGTCATCTTCAGTAGTCAAGTTTGATATTTTCCTGTTATACATTTCTAAAGCTATTGCTCGTAGCAAATTTTTTTTTGCCCTTATTTCCTGAGAAGTTTTCCTTTGGTGTTGAACAATCTGTATTTTTTTCACTAGAACTTTTCTTTGATGCTCTTCATTTTTAGTAGTTGGGCGCTCAGGGTATCCATCGAAGACGACAGTCGTGTTATAGCCATAGTTGGATACAGCATAGTCACAATACGTATTTACAATTCCTCCATAACAGGAACCATGTGGCCAACTCACATAAGGGTTAAAAATCCTTCGTCCATTACAAATGTCGCATCATAAATATCAACGTAGCTCTGTATGCCAATTTCAAATATTTTCATCAACGAAGATTTCGTTCCCTTGCCGAGTGACAGCACGTTGTCGAATATGTCTGCAGGTCTCGAAGCCAACTCGAAGGATAGATATTCTTTTAATTGCAAAGGGTTATTGCAGATACATAAAATTCTACTGAAGAGCTGCTGTGGGATTGACTACTACTTCCTTTGATTGAACTTTACCTTCTTCGGCCTGGCCTGAGTTTTCACTTTGTTTTTAATGCCCAATTTTAACTTACCGAAGTTTTTCTCGCACATATTTTGCATAGCTGAGATGCCTACTTCATACGCCTGATCACAATTTCCTGACCCGTCGGATATAACAATGATACAAGTTCTCCAGATTCTTTTGCAAACGGATTATGTTCTTAAAGTCATGAAGTAAAATTTTGAATGTCTAACTCTCTTCTTTCTTGAATTCCTGACTTCAACATGTTGTTCATTAAATGTTATGGTAGTTCCCTAGAAATCTTCTATTGCTTCATGCACTTTTAAAAAATAAGGGAGCCAATTATCAATTTAGAAAGAGTACTTACGGTTATGCCTCTACCATGGGTTAAAACTCCAACAGATTTCATTACTCGCACAGCACACTTTAAATCAATTACCATACTTTTTTCACAAATGAAGCAACTGGTTTTAAAATCAATCTTCTCGCCAATATTCCATAAAAAAGTGTTTGAAGTTGCTGGAATTGATTCATGGAGTTTTTCTGAAGATGCTGTTGCGGCTGTAATACTATGTGTACACGAACGGTTGGTTTTACTTCAAATTTTCAATGCCACCCTTCCCATCTACTAACCTAGCTTCGACTATTGTTTTTAAACCTTTGGTAAAAGATACCATATCTTCTTCAAAATTTTCGTTACATTTACACGAAAGAAATCAGGAGTATCCATTTTAACGATGATTATGATTATTCAACACGAAGTATCCAATAAATTAGAATTTAAAAAATAGAGGAATAATAATAATATGTCGACCGAAATATAGTTAAATAAATGTTTCAGTTACCTAAAGATTAAACAAAGAGAAAATGTCTTCTTTTGAAAAAGAGTTAGATTGGCTACAAAATGGCACTACACAATTTATAAACCATGCAAAAAACAAACAATGACAACACTGGAACATTCACCAGACAACTGATTCGTTGAACTGGGATCATGTCGTTCCACATAGCCCTGACGTCGTTCTCCGAATTCTACCACACTAGCAAAAAAACCCCTCCCCCAATCCAAACTCGGTATATGTTGATAGCATTAAAATAAAATAATGATTTCATATTTAAAAAAGTAATATGTTAATGTCTCTTTGGCATTTTATATAAATGTTAAGCTAAAATAGTGGGAGTAGAGCCGCTTACTAAGCTCCCGGCCGTGTTGCGTCCGCATATTAAATGACAATTGCTTCTGTCCTGAACATGTTGGGTTATATTATATAGTTGGAAAGTTTAAAAGCTACGTTAAAAATGTTAATTAAAGTATTTTTTTTTAATTATCATCAGCAAACATTTTTTAAAAGGAAAAATAAAGAAAAAAATTATTTTTCAAAGAACAAAATATGTGTTTTAGCAAATAGCTGCTAAACTGTTGACCCTAGGAAAACATACCAATATACCTTTTTTAAAGACAATCACTTGATGAAAGAAATGATTTATATAAGTTACGTATTAGGACAGTAATAACGGAGATATGAAGCAAACCCTTCAAATGAACCTTGGAAAATAACCTACAAATGGGAAGAGAGAGGGACTTTTGAGAAATGTACCTATTGGTGAGTTTTAACAACTGACAAAAATTCAGCTTGTCTCTAATTTCTTCCGACAAATGGTCATTTTTCCCATTATTGCCTGGGCTATTGGTTTTTTAAAGCAAAACTCCGCTTTAATTGCAATATATTCTCTTAAATTATATTGTAATTACTGTATCTAACATTTGTTGCGACGTAGAGGCACGGTGACCCGGTTCTTATGGATAAAACAAGAATGACGGCGTTACTTAATCTAAACCCTTGATATTTATACTGTAGTGTAGTATAATAATTGTGGTATATTTATATACTAAATGATAAATATAAGCATGGTTTGCATCTGCGTGAAGCTATAACTCCACATCTCACTCCCGCAGTCCCGCGATGGTATACGGTATGGTAGCCCTACATTCCCCTTCCATTCAATGAAACAGTTTTCGCTTTGATATTGCAGGAGTTGAATTCAGGTATATAGGCGTCAAACGAGCGAGTCTCACCAATGGAGTTTTTTATGGGAAGTGAGTAAAGGTCATGGAAGTCGAGTGCCGACAAGGCCCAGACTAAACAGGATGTTCCAGAATATGCCCAAGAAGCTTCCAGAATGTTCTATAAACTGGAAATGGGTTACGAAGCTTTATTGTACCTAAAACATGGCACATACCACTTTATTTTTTTTTAACCTTTCTACGTAATAATCGCTAATATTTTAAAGCGGACGCGCATGTGCGTCCATAGCACATAGGATTAAAATTGGCGTGCCAAGCACGCAATGCATTGTGTATTGAAAATACTCCCAATACGGGGGTTGGCGTGCGAAGCACGCAATGCATTGCGTATTGAAAGTACTTCCGATACGGGGGTGGGAGTGCGAAGCACGCAATGCACTGTGTATTGAAAATACTCCCAATACAGGGGTTGGCGTGCAATGCACTGTGCGTCGGCCGCTTCTCATAGTGTTCAGTGTCAAGCTCACATGTGCGTCCTTAGCTGTATATAGGAGAGAAAAACAATTGCATTTGGATTATTTGAGGCGTAAAATATTGTTTGTAGGATATATTTTAGGTAAACTTTACCAATAGACGTAAAATACAACTCACACACACACAGGCGAAAATTCACAAGACGTAAACTTTCATTAATTAACTGGTATTTCTTCCGTTAGTTTATTCACATTTGCAAGCTTGGCGGCGTATAAGAACCCATGCGTTTTAATTCCCCTGCGACTTCAATATCTTGCGTATTTGCCAGTTAATATAAGGTTCAAGCACACTGGGGTTGTTATAACCTGTGTTTTGCAGTTTAATTACAGTAAATCATAATGAAGCTCTAATTAATGTCTTCGTGCAGGCCTCTTGGGTATCGTAAAACAGCATATCGAATGCGTTCGATATTTTCAGACTGTTTTCACACACCATCGTAGCTTTGTTCAGAGTAGAAATTAATGTAGATGTGCTTCTGGATGTTACGAACTTACTTTATCAAACTGATAATTTTATCTTAATAATAAATTTAAAACAAACAATGTAGATATATAATAATAGTCCCAACAGCACAATATATTGTTAGCGTGTACTTTATGGTAATAATAATATTAATATATTATGTATTTCCATATATTTCTTAAAATTTTATATTGTCTTAATTCGAAACTATACATATTATTACTTTAACCAGTTGTGGATTTAGAATAAAATAAACATATCTATATATATATATATAATCCAAATACCACTTACTCACTCATCACGAAACCTCAAAAACCACCGATCGGATTGGAATGAAATTTGGAATGTAGCTTCCTAGGAATTTGGAATGCAGGCCCTAGGTGCTCGGTAAGAAAGGTAATATATTTATTGATATATTTTTTTGATTAATATACATTTAACTTTGATTTGTCTATCCGTGCAAAGCCGGATCGGACCAGCTAGTAAAAATATAAAAATTAGTTAGATTTTGAATTAGTTAGCTTTTTTGAATGTGCACTGAAACCATTAATCTTTTAACATTAAATTTAAAAATACACTTTAAATAATTATTTTATAGCTTCAACGCTATGAACATTTTTGATAGATAATATTATAAGGATTACAATAACGAAATAAATATGACTCTATCGCTGTTTATCTCTTAGATATTGACAAAATAAAGAAAGGGGAAGGGGCTGGGACTTTTGTGTAAATACTCCTCTTATATCATTGTAACATCTGACCAAATTTCAGCTTTTCACTAATTTTATTACTTCCAACAAAGGCCTATTTTTTCCCTTCATTGACTGGGTTATAACCGTAATATAATAATTTTATTCAAACATCAATTCTGTAGTTACAGAAAATATTAGAGATGAAACAGCTGATTTGAATCATAAGCTTAACACAATTTTAGGCTATGCCTATATCGAAACAACTAACATTCCTTGAAAGAATTTAGATTACCATAGCAACCAAATTGGCAAATTTAGAAACAGGTGATTATTTTTCACAACAGTTTTATACTTTCGGTAATAGCAAACACAAACAGGGAAAAAGGCTTACTGATATCTGTACTAATATTATAAAGCGATAACATTTATTTGTTTGTATGTAGGGGGTAATCTCTGGAACTACTGAATCGATTGAAAAAATAGTTTTACTAATAAAAAGCTACACTATCCGTGAATAACATATTCTATAATTTTGATAAAAACAATTTTTACTTCAACATTTGTTAAATTTAGTCGGAAAAAATTCTTGGATTAGGAATAAACTGACGAATCAACACATACTTCCTGAATGTATTTACATTCAAATTACCATAGCAAATAATTTAATAAAATAGCAGATAAAACCGCTGTTTGCTCAAATATTTCCATTAACATCTGATTTCAAACTTTGAAGCAATTATTTGTATATCTAACTTTTAGGTTAGGTTATTAATGCGTAGACCTGAGCCTCGCAGGTTCTTTTAACCTTTATTATAACTGCTGATATAAAATATACGAAATAATTTGATATGAACTTTTAGCATTATTTACCATCTTATCTTTGGGCTTATTATTAATCCTAAACCTTTATTATAAATAAAACATAACATGATTATTGTGTATAGAAGGTTCCAATGGGGTTGCCGTGCGGAGCACGCAGGGGTTTCCCATGGCATATCATAATTCGAACACCTATTAATATTAAAATTAATCCAACTTTATCTTTATTTTGAGAAATTTTAAATACTTCTTTACCTTCATATTTTGATAATATTTAGTCAAATAAAAAATGGCACTCTCCAATACAATAATATAAAATATATGTCCTAATTAATCGTGATTCCCGTGAAAATATCATAGTGTACAATAATCCGTTTGCATTTGCTTCGCTGCTGGAATTGGTGAGAGAAGTGATCAGGGGTGAATATAATAGATAAAATATATATCTAGTAGTTTTAACGGAGGGAGACACACAACGTTATCTCCGTAACTTAAATTTAAATTTAGATTTATCGAGTTGACTATCTAGACATTTATATCCGCAGAGATAGCTGCCAGTTTTATAGATGGACATTATCTTTCATTAGATCTCCGCGTAAAAGTTTAACTATCAGTAGTAAAAACATTACTTTAGTTAACTCCATTATTAATTGTCAGAATTGCATGTTTGATTTTTTCGAAAAAAATTACGATGTGATCCCAATGGGCTTTTTACCAACACCCACTCTTGCATAGACTGTATACAGAGTGATTATATCTACAATTCTACAGTGACACTGCCCCCACGAGTCCAACCTCAGTTGCTAGGGTACTGAAGGTTTAAACCTCCAGCAGGGCTTTCTAGCCCCGCGGTACCAGTATGTGCGCCGTGAGACCAAATAACGACTACGACCATGAGGTGAGTGTTATAAAACATATAGCTCTGTCCAAAGGTTACGATACCTCCACGATTGACAGTCTCATAGTAAAACATAAAAAGAATAAAACAACTCAAAAACCAAAGAACAAACAGTCTTACATCTCTGTAAAATATGGCAGGCTGCTGAACAACACCTTAAGCAACGAGATGTCAAAAAAATGATGTCGTCACCACGTTCAAAACGTCCAACAAACTTTAGTCCATATTGAACAGACCTCCTAACCAAAAGCTCGACTCAACACTACAAACGGGAATCTACAAACTATCCTGTAATGATTGCCCAAGTTATTACACAGGTCATACAGGACGTCCTTTTATAAAACGGTTTAAGGAACACTTACCAAAAAGAAGCCAGAGGACTGTAATTTCTTATTTCGCAGAGCATTTAATAAATAACGACCATGGTTATACAGATTTTTCCCAAAACATGGACATACTATACACGTATGTAAGAAAGGTGGCTATATGGACTCATGGGAAGAGTTTGCTATGTATAAAGCGGCAAAAACAGAAAATAAACACCTATTAAACGACAAGGTTTCCTTCCCGACGAATATTGTGTTCGATACGATGATAAAATTGCAGGGCTGTAACGCTTCTCAACCAAACAGTGATAAGGACTAAGGCAAAGGGATTGGCAGTCGTAATAAACGTTTTACCGTGACAGGTTAGCGTGATTAGGCCAAATCGATTTTTTTAATGTGTTTTTTTGAAAAAGTGTCTTAATGTATTTTTTGACGTGTTCTTGTGATTTTTTTGTGTATTAACTTTTAATGTTCACGAAGGGAATTATTTTTATTTACTTCTGTGATCTGAAGATGGGTACATAGGTTACCCGAAACCGCGGTAATCACATAGTGATTTTAGGATTGCATAAGACAAAAAAGCAGGTATTGTACCTATTTATTGATACCCAAATACTTTGTTTTATTTCCCGTGTATTATTAATTGACCGTGATCATTATAAACAAGTGTATTTCAATTTAATTCATGTTGTTTTATCATTCAATAAAAGAATAGGCCTAAAACAAACAAAAAACATCGCTGGTGTTAAATCATCAGCCGCAAATATCTTACTTAGTTATGTAAGATAATCAATTTTAAAACCCCGTTGAATTATTTAAAATTTGTTTCTGTTAATCATAACAATTTACACACTTGTACAGCCAGAATAATGATTGTTTTCCTTTCCTATTTAACTAAAATTAACTCTTAACATATTTTTTCATTAAAAAAGACACTTAAACACCTTCTATTAGACAGACACTGATTTTATTTTTTGGTGACACGGTCCTTGTTGATGTGCTATTGGTACCCAAGCGATGACGTGTCTCTTTAGCGGATGAGTGCTTCGGTACTCTTTCTAATATCCAGTTCATTTTACAGAAGCAGGCAATCTTCAATCATGTAATTAGTTTATGTCGCTAAAGTTACACTTTTCTCGACTGGCCCGAAAATACAATTAAATTATTCACTATACTGTAATGCCCAAGGAACTGTTGTCTGTCTTTACATACCTCGATGTCCGTCTACATTCCTTATTGATACGACTACCGGGACGTGTTAGTCCGCCAATAATGAAGTGTTTTTAAAACATAAACTTCTTCAGATATAGCATGACCTCTCAGATGGGTTCGGGGTGGGAGGAGAATTTAGGCAAGTGGGGACGCCGACTGGTGGAAAGGGCACAGGCAGTATATTTATTGGTCAATTTTATTCGCTTCCAGACAGAACTGTTATGTTCAGAGCGCGGCAACAGACTGAGCCTTTCTGACCACCAATCAACTCCGAGTTATCTGCGCATCTCAAGGCCACCTGCTCTAGTAAACTGTGATAATGTGTGCTGTGTTTATTTTGAAATTTGAATTATGACTCAGTGTGCTTCGTGTTTGTGTTTATACCCGACTTGAAAATGGGGGGAAAAAAGGACTGGAAACGGACATGAATGAATGTAAACGTATATAGTTTACAACTAAAAGAAGATATAGTTAAAAATTGAAATGCAAGCGAATCCACCGCGAGCCGTAGCGCATGGTTGTGTACAGACTGTCTGAAACTTGACAATCAAGCTCCAATCTAGATCCTATCCCTCTCAACTATCCCTGACTTCATCGTATACTTTGAGTGCATGCCAAATAGCACGTCCACGATCAGTGTGACTCTATAATTACTATTAAGCCTTGTTCCCATGACCTGCAGTGCGTAAGGTCTTGTCTCACATAAACCAATGAACTGGTCGTGGGAACAGCTTTCCCGTGTACGCCTGACGTCCCGTACAAAACGGGAAAACGGGGCACATCAAAGGCCTGTAGCCCGAGTTGAGGCGGACGTGGTGTTAACCTAATCCAACCTACCACAGGACACGAGCCGTGGGAACAGTCCCGTCTGATAATACACAGGCGTGAATCCGTGTACCAATTCCGGGCCGCAATGGCCTGCATAAACACTCTGGGAAGAAGGCTTTACTGATCACTGATCTAATTATTATTATTATTACTATTATTATATAAAGTGCAAGGTACATGCCATACTGTTAAATTTACAAATTAGAGCCATGGTGCATTTTTTATAAGTATGCCAAACTTTATTTTGATAGCTTAAAATAGGAACAGACCCTTTAACTTTTAATTCATAAATTATATTTTTAATGTTTAAAACAAACATGACTAATGTTATTTTATACAGGATGTATTTTTTAAAAGGGACACAATTGGAATCTTGTAAACTGTAGATCTGACAGCAAACTTTAAATAATGGCTGTTATTATTATTAGCAAACTTTCCTTGTTTTTGAGAAATTAAAAAATATGTGGTTATAATATTTGTAAATATTTCAAACTTCTTATGGAACACCTTGTATTTTATGATGATTTTGGATTTAGCCAGTTATTGGAATAAAGGTCTTTAACGAGGGTGGCGGTAGGAGGTAAGAAATGGAATATTAAATGCGTAACTAAAAGAAGTGTTATTAATTGGTTGCTGTGGCTAAGACAAATATAAAATACGATTAACGAAAAAGCGTTATCAAATTGGTTGCTATGGCAATGAATGAAGGTAAATACATTCAAGAAACAAGTGTTTTGGTTCATCAATTTAAATTAAGAGACGATCGGTTTCGTCGGCGTAGTTAGGCCTAGAAAGTAATTTTAAGTCTAGGCCTAACCTAAAATTATTGTATGTGTGTTGCCGATAAGACAGGCAAAATAAATTAAACATACACACGATAGTTTTAGGTTAGGTCAAGACTGATGAACCAACATTTTATGTTTACTGAATGTATTTACAATGAATGGACACTTAACTGTGTTTACTATCTTAGCTTTGATGTTATAATTAATTATGGAATTTTATTATAAAACATTAAACGTATGGAAACAGTAAATATTTGTATAAAAAACAAACTAATAATAAACGGCAATTGAAAGATTAAAATTATGTGTGTATATTGCCTTTAAGGCTGGTAAAAGAATTGAAGAAAAGCATGAATTTCTCGTCCCTGACGGGGATCCCACGACCGCACACATTTACTTTTTTAAGACTTTTCTGTTCTTGGTGTTTTTTTTATGCTAATAACCGTTTAAGAGTTACAGAGGTATACAAATTTTAAAACACTCTAATAGCGTGGAAGTTAGTTTTGCATGGAAACGTTTTGAACCAATTAAAACGCTCCTAACAATGACAGAACATTGTTTAGAAAACAAAGAACTTTTTATATTATAATCAACAAATAGAGCTTTTGTTATTTTTTTACAATCCATAATACAGAGGAACTAAGTGAAAAAAATTACAAATTTTTCCCACATGAAAAAAGAAGTTGGCACCGGAAACATATATGTTAATTTCTCTGTATAATCGTTTTAAAAAATTAACAAAAACTGACTTGTTGGTTTTAAAAAGTTATTTGTTTGTCTACACAATGTTTTGTTACTGTTAAAAGCGTTTTCGTTGGTTCAAACTGTACCAATCTTACAAAAGAATAATTAAGGGAACGGAAACGATACTGGGCCACATAGATTGGTACTGTTCAAAACTTACCTTAGAATTTAAATATCACCAAAAGTAGGAATATTTCAGCTTATCTCTTACAATGCACAGGATACCTAGAGGTTAGCTCAATAAACCATAGAAATAGATATAATTTTTGGCTTTATTAACCAAAATAAAAAGTTTACATGCCCTTAATACAAAAAGAAATTATTAATATGCCCTTAATACAAGAAAAGTTTGAGATTTTAAAAAGAAAACATATATATATTTTATTAAATTGAATTTAAAAGCCCTCCCCAAAAATCAAAATCAAAAACCCTCCCTTTTAATAATAATTACAGAATTTATACAGAAAAAGATTAACAAGTTACAAAGTTTTAACATGAAATACCATGGATTTGTTTTAAGAATAAATGTATATGTCGTTGGCCAACTCTAAAAGGTAATTATAAATAATTGAATAAATAGACAAAATTAATTATGAGACGTCTCTCTATATATAAAAAAAAGTGTGAAATTTCTAATATGCAGCCCTTAGGGCTAAGGTCCGAAATGTGCTAGCTTGCTCCTCCCAATTATTAAATACTAACATATCCTAAATAGTACACATATACAAAAATTACTTTTCAAAATACAGCCTATTTAACAGTTAACATAAAAGAAAAGAACAACTGCAGATCGTTCACATTTTAAATTAAATTCTGTCTTTATTTAAAGCACTGTAGAAATATTTTGTTAATTTTTTTTTTAAGTTCTGTTGGAAAGTAGGCCTTTTCAAAGCGTAGCTGTTGCAGGTTATGCCATTGTATTTTATAACATTCCCTGGAGTTGAACCAGTATAACTGTATAACATAAATAACAATTTCTTTTTTAGAAAACTTGCAGCTAATTTAAATAAGCATAAAAGATAGTTCTTTGAGTTGGCTGTTTTATTAAAATTTGTAGCACAAGATGGCAAATTGCTACTTAGATTGTAATGGTTAATACAACATGTGTAATGTTGCATAAGACTGTCTTTACATGTTAGCTAAGCCACATGGTAACATAAAAAAAATGTTAACGTTTAGTTACATATCAGTAATATTATGCTTATAGCTTATTAAAAGTTTTCAATATTGGTTACACTGTAGAAAACTACACAGTTATAGTTAATTAATACAGAGCAGTTTAGGCCTGTTTGTTGAAATATGTTTAGGCTTTAGCAATAACCAACATGGTATCGGCTTTATAGTTTTTGTAGGCTGGAAGATTTGCATTTAAAATTTAGGCTGTAGTAAAAAAAATGAAATACATAGGTTTCTCTATTAAATTGAACAAAATGAGTTAGGTAGTTATACATAAACCAAAAGTGGAAATAACCTTATTAAGTTTTACAAGTAAATATTTGTAATTATTAAGGTAAAGCTAAAAACATTCCTACCTGGTATCCGGAAAACAAAGGTTTAGAAGAAAGTCATGTTATTTAGCGACACACCGTCGTTAATCGCGACTAAATTATTTAAAGTGTAACAACATAACTACCACTTGGCAGCGTCTCAAAGGTTTTGTTCGTAACGGTATAATGGCCGACGCTTTAGGACACTCCTATTACCAAGCAAAATTTTAACTGAATAGATAAAGAACAGCTGATGGGTTGTGAGACAACGACCTCTGTTCAGTTATGCACGATTAGAAAGTAATACCGTACAGAGTCGACGTCTGGCGGAGAAAAGGATAACTATTTGGGAAATGTCGGTAAGGATAAGTGATAGAAAGGTTGTAAGTAGTTGATGGGACGTTACAAAACGTTTGCATACAAAAATGTTTTCCATTCAGCTAGGGAAATGTTTCTAAAACTTAGTGTTTCTAAATTGTTTACCCATATAATTTTATACGTATAAAAAAAATCACCAAGAACAAAACATCCTTACAAACTTGAAAATCCAAACTCATCATAAATACAGGGTTTTCCATAAGATATTTGAAAGTTGATCGTCTTATTGAAAAATGGCGGCCATTTACAAATGTTTTAATTACTCATTTTTTTATTTCTCAAAAAAACAAGGAAATTGCTCCCCATTTCAAGTTTGCAGTCAGATTTATAGTTTACAAGATACCAATGGTGGCCCATTTAAAAAATACATCCTGTATATTTAAAATATACTAAACATTAAGATAACGTTGAATTGGAGTTCATTTTGTTTCTGTAGTTTAGATCCAATTTTATAATAGCATTAACAAAGCTCAGTTGAGACTAGGAATGCAGTTCACAGAGAAATTTGTTTGAAACAAAGCTCCTTACATTCTCCTTTTGTTCTCAGACTGTTGATAAGCCCCTCCTAGTTTTCCTGCACTTTGAGATACACCTGCACTGCTGTAAAACGGGAAGGTAAGTCACCTAGTTTTAATTAATTTAAATTCATACACTCTGAATTCAAAATGCATAGTTCACGAATTACTTGATTGTGTTTATATTGTCTTCTGATTCTTCTTCAACTATGAGTAACCCAATCACGAAGGAAGTAGTTATTGGCCATGCTCTCAGCTGTGAAGCTCTTGCCTTGGGTAATCAGATGATAGTAAAAGGAAAACAGCTCTTATTTTTTGAGAAGAGTAAGATTCCGTGAAAAGACACCGGGTATTTGTAGAAAAAGCTTGCTGAAACCTGAGTAAATTCTACAATAGAGAAAAGGATTTAACTCCAGTAATATTTACGAACCAGATCAACTGTCATTTTTACTTTCTCCACCCTATACGTAGTAGGCCTATATGGAGAAAGTATTGTTTTCGTCCAAATTTTCGAATTTGAATTTTTAGAGGAATTATCTTTTGGTGCTCCCTAAACCCCAAAAAATTATTTAGTGGAATTATCTGTGTTGGTGCTCCCTGAACCCAAAATATTTTTAGTGGAATTTTTTGTTTTGGTGCTCCCTGAACCCAAAAAAGTGGTTTTTTGGTGATGTCAGTCCGTGTGTCTGTGTGTCTGTAAGGATGTGTACAGACCATACCAACAGGTCCGATTTTGATGAAATTTAGTATTCTGGAATATCTCCAGGCATTTTTTTTATTTTTTCAAATTTTAGATTTACAAGGGGTTTTACAGCCCAAAAATTGCCAAAAAAACGAGAAAAATACAAATTTCTCAAAAACGGCTCTAACGATTTTGATAAAAATTTAGCTTATTTGTAGCCCTTAATGTACCCTACCATATGCAAAAAAACCGCATCTTTCTAAAAATTCTCGTCTGTAATAATAATAATAACTGATTTTTGGGGGTTTTGGGCCAAAAAGGGGATTGTTTTTCAAAAACTTTTTTCGTGCATCTATACAGGCCTAATTGACATGTTCGGTGCAAATTTGTTCGAAATCGATCAAATAGTTTAAATAATAACATAATATAATAATATAATATGGATGTGTGTTACATGCATATAATATTTTCCATGGTAACATTTTCCTACTTTTGTAATTCTACATAACCACCTCCTGTGCTACTCTTGGGAAGGTATCAAGTTTCCGTTGGGAGAAAGTATGTGGCAGTTATCTGGTACCGTTTATTATTTATAGCCTGAACCAACTTGGTACCTCGCTTTTTAGAGAACTCCATAGGAAAGATGAGCTATTGCAGTGACTCTTATGGTGAGACCTAAGCTTGGTAGTGGTCAAGAAGCATCGATCACGTTTTGGGGTTTGATAGAAAAAAATTATAAATGAGTTAGCACTCTAACGACCGCATCTTAGGTCCAATTTGGTCAAACATTTGGTATACACGTTAGTAGAGCTCCCGACGATATAGCTTAACATGGGCTCTTATCTCATAAGACTACGTTTGAGATGCGTTGCTGACTTGATGGAGGTGGTTTGGAGTAATAGGTGGTGGTGGGGGGTGATTACCCTAATCAGATTATATGTATCCGAGGTTCCCCCTCCACAAAATTTAGAAAATTTAGATTTTAACAAAAACTAACCTAATCCGGGGTTAGTGCAGTGGGCACGGGGAAGGGATGCGGTTCGGAATGCGGGGTGAGACGGGTGTGGAGGTTAATACGAATTCAGTTACGTTTGGTCTCTGTTCCGGTTGTGGTCGATCACCTGGATTCCGGTTATATGTTTTCAACGTACACAACAACACTTATATGATTTTACCTTACACTATACCACACAAGTTCGGGGTAATATCGAATTAAATCCTTTTAACGTACACTATAACCCCCCGCACCTGATGTTGCATCCGCCCCCACACCGCATCAAGCCCCTGTCACCGCTGCCGCCCGAGCACCCCCATCCTCTGCTGACCCCGGATTAGAATAGTTTAGGTTTTAGTTTTGAAAACCTAAAATTTTAAAAACTTTGACCGAATGTATGTTGGAGGTGGTTCCCCGGGTGTTTAGGCTAAGGTCAGGTTAGGCTAATCACCTCTACCACCATCTACCACTCCCCAGCAAGTCCATCGAGTAAGCAACGCATCTTAAACGTAGTCCCGTAAGAGCCCATGTTACGCTATATCGTCGGGAACTCTACTCAAGTTGGCTTTTTAAGTTGCTCGGACGATATCGTTAGCCGAATAATCCGATAACCGGAAGAACGTTTTTTGACATGTTTTATATTAGAATCTACTTTTTGGGGATTCCTAAACAAACATAGGAAATTATTCTGCACATTTTATTTTTTATACGACCTTATAACCCATCTGGTTAAGTCAAAATCGATTAAAACGTAAAATACCATAACAGTACACGGTTGAAATCCACGTGGGGGATTTTAGCTAGGGGGCAGCTTCTTATCCGTAGCCGACGGCCGGGGTGCAAACTAGCGCAACGAGCGAAGCGAAGCCTTCTATAATCCGTGGCCGCAGCAGAACGAAAATGCGTGTGAGCCGAGCCTGGAGGCAGAGGTGCAAACAAGTTCTGCTACTATAGTTCGTACAGGCAGGTAGCTATATAAATGAGACTTAATTTATACAGCAGGAAGCCTTCGTGAGTAGATCAATTTTCAAATAGTTGGTTGAAACATATAGACTTAATTTTGGAAATTCGCTTAACTCACGTCAACGGTTCAGGTGCGTGTTGAAATTAATTTTACATCCCAGCATGTATTTAGTCTCCACTGAACGTGTTGTTTGTAATTAAATAGTTATGATATTGATACATGTACACAATAGTATATTATAGACACCCTAATTACGTGAACTGTTGATGGGTAGCGAGCCTACACAGTGTCAGACGAAAGCAACATACGTTACATAAGGGGATACGTCGTCAGGCTAACCATATAGGGGAACCCGGGACACAAAGGGGGGCGGCATTAAGTTTAACGTTTTTCGGTGTCAAGGAGGTGCTGCCAAAGAGCGGCAACAAGTAAAACTGGATCATGTTATTATTGTTCAACTAAGGCAGCCATGTTAGTCTAGTTTTCTTTAACGTTGGTGAGTCAAGTTTTCGTTGTGTGACGTATCCCCCCCCCCTATACGTAGTATATGGAAAAAGTATTGTTTTCGTCCAAATTTTCGAATTTGAATTTTTAGTGGAGTTATCTGTTTTGCTGCTCCCTGAACCCCAAAACATTTTACAGTGGAATTATCTGTGTTGGTGCTCCCTGAATTCAAACATATTTTTAGTTGAATTATTTGTTTTGGTGCTCCCTGAACACAAAAAAGTGGTTTTTTGGTTATGTCTGTCCGTGTGTCTATTAGGATGTGCACAGAGCTGGAAATCATACCAAAGGTCCGATTTTCATGAAATTTGGTATGTAGGTGTAGTTCTGGAGTATCTCCAGGTGTTTTTTCATTTTTTCAAATGTTTTATTTTTAAGGGGTTTTACCCCGAAAAATTGCCAAAAAACAAGAAAAATCCAAATTTCTCAAAAACGGCTCTAACGATTTTGATAAAATTTAGCTTATTTCTAGCCCTTAATGTACCCTACCATACCATTGTTTCTGTATTGAAACTTCTAATAATTTTGTGACCGAGGTAAGGTGTACATACCTGTTTACCCTACAACTATAGTTAGTACGTTGAATTTTCAATGGTATTTTGCATATGGTATGGCTACAAAAACAGAAGACTATCTTTTAGTAAAATCCACTTTTTT
This sequence comes from Philaenus spumarius, assembly GCA_018207615.1. Taxonomy (NCBI): domain Eukaryota; kingdom Metazoa; phylum Arthropoda; class Insecta; order Hemiptera; family Aphrophoridae; genus Philaenus; species Philaenus spumarius. The sequence continues at coordinate 369,438 of JAGFPH010000926.1, forward strand.
GGACTCAGGGGATTCCAATACGGATATTTCCACAAAAATCTCAATATCGATTTTTTGTGATCACTATACTTTCTTTATACTATATAGTATAGTGAGAAAGTAAAGTTAGAAGCAGCTATTAAAGAAAAAGATGAAATTAAAATTGACAAAGAAGAAAGAGCAAGGATAAAGTCTTTTAAGAAAGATAATAAAATTAGGATTGGAACAAACAAAGGAAACTGCCTGAAGAAAAATTTAAAAAAATTAGTTGAAGAGAGAACAAAAAATTAACAAAATTAAGTTATTCTGAGTATTTTTCTGACTGTGAATCAGTAAAGTCAGTTTAATGTTGGGTCGCTTGTTCCATGGGCAAGAGATGGGCATACAATTCCTTTGTTGGAATAGATAGCGAAAGCACTGAAAAATATAGTTAAACATTTACAGTCAATTAAAACTAAATACATATGAAACACACTTAATTTTTCTTAATTTCCACTACTTTTATATGTATATATATATATATATATATATATAATTAATTGTCTACCACCCCGTTCTGCTGTTCAACGGGGAAATTAAACATCATTGTTTGTTAAAAAAATATATTGTTCTTTGTTTTCTTGCAATGTTATTGTAATTTTGTGATTATAACAGTATAATGTGTTAAAACATAAATTTGCAGCTTTCTTAATTAACCCTTTTGCATTTTAAATAAAATATTTTGAACTTGTTACCCCGTTCTGCCCCGGGTTCCCCTACTTTTAATAAATATTAACTACCACAATCAAAATCAACTTGCATAAGAGCGAGTGTAATTACGTACTTAATAAAACAATATCCAGCAAGTGATGTTTATGTTGTTTGATTTATGCGTTAACACAACTATGCTGATTTTGTCCTCAACTATGTGATCCATTTGGTTATGTTTACAAATTCTAGATTACGTTTCATGTTACTAAATAAACATTGATACATCTGATGAACATTAAAAATTCAACACAAAACCAAGCCTAGAACATACTTTATGGTTTTGTTTACGACTTTCAACAAAACGAATTCTCTAAGCCTTCGATAAGTATCCAGTGCGTTTCTCGTTTATACATATTACATGAAATAGGCAATCCTTTTGACTCGGTTCAAAAGCTCCTGAAGAGCTAAATATCGGAGAGCTCCTGAGTGTTAAATAATGCATGCAACAGAATTATTGGATCAGGTTTTACGATTTAAATTATAAACTTAAAGTCAGCAAAGTGTTTATGCATTCAAAAAACTGTTACAATTAACAATTAAACCGTCACACTCATAGCTACTTAAAGGTCTGCTGTAGTGGCGGCCATCTTGGATTTTTATCCCGTAAGAGCAATGTTAAATTTCAAACCATTTATTTCGTTTAGTTTTCATCATACAATTGTTTACAAGGTCTCATTTTAACCACAGTCACAATACGCGTCCGTTTTGCGATTCATACTTTTTTAAATGCCGTTAATTTGTAATGTAATTGACATGTTTAAGTACCAAGTTTGAACTTTCTTCCTTACACAATAAAAAATTTATAATTAACCCTTAATCAGAAGTCTGAGAAACCACGACGTATTTTGCCAACCTCTCCCCTCCCCCTTCTGGGAAGCTAGAGGCATGAGGTGCCGTGTACCTTTCAGTAGTGAAAGTGACTTGCAAATTGTCGAGACCGTAGTCTCGGTATTAGACAGCATCTGTTTTATGAACAATGGTTGCTTATCTGAAACTAAAAAAGTGACTTTATTGAACATGTATTGACTAAATTTTGAGTGAGAACGAGATGGTGAATCTATGGAATAATCTGGGATTAGCTACGAAAGTATATGGTGTTTAGAATTGAGCTTGGATTTTTGGATACTTATGGTGGTTCGTAAACCAGACATAAGGGACGTTTTCTTCTGACCTGCGCAGGTGCAGGATCAGTGATGATTTGTTTGATGTGAGTGTATTGAGACCCTTCGGCTCTGTGTTTGACTCTATTTGCTAATTTTAGGATAAGTCCTCGAGTGTGGGGATTTTGTGCCTTTGAGAGATGCGTACTATGTGGAGTTGGTGATCCAACGGAGAGTTTTGTTCTGGAAGGAATCCAACTTTTTCTTCCAAGAAACAGATAGTAGAGAGTACCAAGCTGGAGCTGCGTACGTAAGTACCGGTCTGATGTATGTTTTTTACACGGACAATCTGATACGAAGTGGTAGAGGGGCTCTTGGAGTGAATGACTGGAATGAGTCTGCCACGGACAGATTTAGCCCTTGACAGAGTTTGCTTGACGCGATAGGACGGGTTTAATTTAGAGTCAAGGTATCTGACTTTGCGGGTCCATGCTATGGGTGATTATTAAGAGTTAATTGGACTTTAGGAAATCTACGTAGTGTAGAAAATTGGATGGCTTGCGTTTTGTCTGTGTTCACTGCAGTTCTCCACATCCTGAGCCACGGCTGTAGGGCATCCAACTGTTGTTGAATGACCGACGAGCCATATTCCAGGTTCAGAGTCCTGTAGTAGAACATAGCGTCATCAGCAAAGAGTCGCAGTGATACTTTGGGGATGACTGGAATATCGTTAGTGTACAGAAGGTACATTAACGGACCAAGAACAGAGCCTTGGGGAACTCCTGCCTCGATGGGTCTAGGAGTGGAAAGTGTACCTTCGACAGCAACCTGGAACCATCTGCTGTCGAGGTATGAGAGTGAAGTTATGTTGTTCCTTTTGTATAATCGAATCGCTGTCTCCAGGACATATGATACTGTGGTTAGTGCGGTCTGCAGAACGTATTGTGCCAGTTACGCTGTTTTCTGAATTTGACTAATAATTTGTACATATTTTTGTCAGCCGCATATTTCTCGCAACTTATTTGATTCGCTTTTACCATAGAAGTCAGTAATAGTCAACGGAATAATAATAATAAAGCAGGCCCTTCCCGCCGTGTTTTATGGGTTACATAGAGTAGTTTTGAACCATCTCTGCAACAGTTAGTTGGAGAAGATTTGGCGGATAATTAAGATTTTGGAAACAGTGATGAAAACCCGGACTTCATCTCTGACCATGACTCGGAAGAACAGTATAACGAAGTAGAAAATGTGCTAAATGAAGACCAACCGGTGGTTAAGAACAATTTGAATACGTTGCAAATAAAACTAGGAATCCTACACACCAAAGGACAGTGTTAAAAAAAAACAATACCTATTTCTACGGAAGAGATATGTTCTTCCAGCTTTTTAAGATTTATCGACATTTTTTTCATGTTTGATTTTAGGCTTAAAATTTATTTTTGTTTTAGGCCTAATTTTTATTGAGTGTTTTGGCGAAGATAAGTGAGTATTAAATTGAAAGGAATGCTTTCTTCAAGGAAGGGGAATTTTTATTTTATATGACTTTTTGTAGTTTTATCTACTGTTTTTTGTCAAGTTTGATTTTAGGCTTTAAATTTATTTCTAACACTAAATAATGATGTTAAGTAATCAGTAAGTACAGTAAAATAATTTGGTTTCAAATTTATTTACCCCTTTAAAAAAGTCAGCCTGGCAGACCCCATGATATCAGTTGTATTGTGAAAAACAATAATACCAGTTGAGGGTTAAAAGTGAATTGCAAGCCGGATATGCAATTTTATAAGGAATATTCAGTTTTTTCAGCAATCATTTACATCGATTTGTAAAATGGTTTTAAATGAGAAAATGTCAAAGCGCTAAGCTGCAAGAAATCACACTGTTTAGATAAGGTTATAGAGTGAAGCGCTGGAGTCTTTTTTTATTTTTCACTGGAGCAGACACTTAATTAAACATACAAGTACAATTATCCCCTTATACAACTGGGAAATAACTATGTTCAAATTACTTGTTTTAAATTGAATAATAGCAAGAGACTTCGCTTGCAGATATACATAATATATTATCAATGCAAGAAA
>JAGFPH010000927.1:32810-48822 GCA_018207615.1 Philaenus spumarius
GTGGAATTATCTGTGTTGGTGCTCCCTGAACCCAAAAATATTTTTAGCGGAATTATTTGTTTTAGTGCTCCCTGAACCCAAAAAAGTCTGTCCGTGTGTCTGTAAGGATGTGTACAGAGCTGGAGACCGTACCATCGGTCCGATTTTGATGCAATTTGGTATATAGGTGTAGTTCTGGAATATCACCAGGCGTTTTTTTTCATTTTTTCAAATTTTTATTTTTAATGGGTTTTACCCCCCAAAATGGCCAAAAAACCAGAAAAATCCAAATTTATCAAAAACGGCTCTAACGATTTTGATAAAAATTGGCTAATATGTAGCCCTTAATGTACCCTACCATGTGCAAATAACCGCATATTTCTAAAAATTCTCGTTTAGGTAATAATAATAACTGATTTTTGGGTTTTTGGGCCAAAAAGGAGGATACATTTTCAAAACCTTTTTTCGAGCATCTATACAGGCTTAATTGTAATGTTTGGTGTAAATTTGGTCGAAATCGATCGAGTAGTTTTAATAATAACAATATAATATTGATGTGTGTTACATGCAATATTTTCCATGGTATGCCCTACTTTTGCAATTCTATATAACCATCTCCTATGCTACTCTTGGGAAGGTATAAAGTTTTATCTGGGAGAAAGTATGTGGCAGTTATCTGGTACCGTTTATTCTAATTCGTAGGATTATAATTTTCCTCTGTTTCAGTTCTATAGGTTTTGAAATGTCAATAATCTTGCTCACGTTCTGTTTACATTACAAGTAATCTGATTGAATCATTTCCTTCTGGGCTAAACCCTCCTATGTTGTCAAATTTTTCAACTTGTTTAAATTTTTTCTCTTTATGAAATGCAAACGTTTTGAAATTTTTTAGTATTGCACCTACTTGTCTGCTACTGAGATTATTATGATAACCCCGATTCAGACTTGCCTTTACGGTACCTATTTCCATTTCCTTTTCATGCATTTCTTGCTCTGAATTTTTGAACTTGTAAATAATAAAATAAATTTTCTGCTGCGTAGTATAGTCGTTTTTATTATTCTCTGTGAAGGGATTTTTTGCCATATCTTTTATGAATTTCAGAAGGTATTATGTGTTGCTATTGTAAGTGGTTATCTTTATATATAAAATCCAAATACCACTCACTCACTGACTCATCACGAAATCTCAAAAACTAAAGAACAGATTTCAATGAAATTTGGTATGTAGCTTCCTCTAGGGCCGTGAGTGCTCGGTAAGAAAGGTTTTAAAAAAATTCGAAATTTTATGGGGGGTCAAAGTTACTAAATCACGATTTCTCTAAAACTACTGAACGGATTGGAATGAAATTTGGTATGTAGCTTCCTTTAGGGCCGTGGGTGCTCCTAAGAAAGGTTTTCAAAATTTCGAAATTTTAGGCGGGTTTGGGGGGGGGGGGCAAAGTTACTAAATAACGATTTCTCTAAAACTACTGAACGGATTGGAATGAAATTTGGTATGTAACTTTGATTTGTCTATCCGTGCAAAGCCGGATCGGGCCAGCTAGTTTTTCTATATAAAAAAAGAAATATATTTAATTAAGTTTGTATTTACTGGCACTATGGATTTTTTCTAATTGGATCAAGATTTTTTTATTTTTTTACTTTTTTGTCTATTCCATCTCTTTTGGTCACGTGGGCCGATTCTGTTCTCAACAATTGTGTTTGCTTCGCCATATTCCTGGGAATTGTAATGCTAGACTCTCTCCGTGTATTTTTTGCATTCCTGGTAATATGAGTTAACAATAGCTGTCTTTAGAGAGGAGATTTTACAGTATAAATGACTTGGTTTGAGTATTTGAATTTTCTTTATTATTAACAGTATAATTTAAGTCTTCGGAATATTGGTATTTTCCAATTTTTGTAAATATGTACTATTTTGCCCAGCATTTGTAGATGTCGCACAAACGTTATTTCTCTCTTTTTAGGCCTTCTAGGTTAACTGACTATCTAGTATCAGACAACATGTAAAATGCACGTCTCTAAGACAATAAATCGCCTATTGTAGACAGTACTTTTAATTCGTGGATTTATTTGTCACGTATTGCATATAACTTGCCTCAATTAATTGCGGTATCAGTTACACACAAAAATGTATTTTAATTTATAGTGTTATCTGATACGTATTGCGGGATATCCGTGGCGAGGGAAATCAACTTTCGGTGGTCAAATACTCGGAAATATATCAAATATTCGGAGGTCAAATACAATACCAAAAAAAAAAAAAAAAATGTGGAGAGAGTCGAGTCTGATGTTAGCTTTTACATATAAATGGGAAGCTGAATGATTCCGCGGAATTAGATTTGAAGTGTTCACAATACTTGTGGGTAGGTAGACTACTGCCATACATACAGATAGATCGTGATATCGTTTTTGTGATTTGTATTGCCATTCATCTCAGTGTTGTCTAAGAATAATACCTTCGAGAAAGTTAGTTTGTGTGCTTCTATACAAATCCTATCTGGATGCAAACCTTTGTGGTCGTATTTTGCATTGTCATTTGAGGTACATACAAAAACAGGACGTACTACGAGCATAGATCATCGATAAAAGAGTTTTTTCTACCGTTATTCTGAACATTTTGTTTTTTAAAGAGACCTTATAGCTCGCTTGCTTCCCCCAAAATCGATCAAAACGTAAAATACTATTAAAGTACACGGTTCAAAGCCATGTGGTGGATTTTACCGCGGGTTTGGCGTGCGAAGCACGCAATGCATTGCGTATTAAAGATACTCTCCATACGGGGGTTGGCGTGCGAAGCACGCAATGCACTGTGTGTTGAAGACACTCCCAATAGGCGGAATGGCGTGCGAAGCACGCAATGAATTGTGCATTGAAGATACTCCCAATAAGCGGAATGGCGTACGAAGCACGCAATGCATTGTGTATTGAAGATACTCCCAATAAGCGGAATGGCGTGCGAAGCACTCAATGCATTGTGCATTGAAGATACTCCCAATATGCAGAATGGCGTGCGAACCACTTTGCAGCTATTCAGCACCGTCGTGAATAGACCTATTTCCCAAATTGTTGGTTTAAACCCTAAAACATAGGCCTATAAATTTAATTTTTGAAATTTGCTCAACTCACGTCAGTAGTTCAGCTGCGTGGTCGAATTATTAACATCCAGTGAGTTGGTCTAGTGTAGAGACAAAAATCAAATAACTCTGGGAAATTAATCACTAAAGTTCTGTAGACTTGTACTTATATAAAAAAGCAGTTGAAGATAAATTATACTGTAGCGAATGTTTAGGTAATTTAAATAATGGTTATTATAAAAACCCATGTCAAACGTTCTTAATGCAAGCGGTTAAACTTATTAGCTCGTGCAAGAAAACAAAAAGTACTTCTGCATACAATCTCAAATAGCACTTATACACGAATGAATACCCCGACGCTTTGTTAGTTTCTATTACTGAGCTTTGCAGTACCTGCACCATAAAAGTTTATTTCTCCCGGTATAAAACCAAGGATTCTCCTCTGGATTAACACATCTCATCGAGTATGCATGTTTAAACGAGGTATTTAGTGCAGACCTAACCTTTGCAGCTGGCAGTTTTATTATGACTCCATCGACTCTATCGGATTACGTCACTGTAGATTGCATTTTTCATTGGGCATTGTAGTCACATATTGCTTTTTTATCGTCGTACTTTGATACTCGCTTTAATTCATTTGTTAATGAGTGCATGCTCGGTTTTTATATTTTAATTCATTAAAGTTAACAGCTGATATTGAAGTAGATATATTGTTTAGGTTGATCGAATGTGAAAGAAAATTCGTACAAAGTCTCGCAGGGGTAAGAAGAAATTGCAACTTAAAGTACCAGAATTCTATCCGTCTATCTGTAGGTATGATAGACACAAGTATTGTGAACAGTTCAAATCTAATTCTGCGGAACCATTCAGCTTCCCATCTATATGTAAACGCTAACAAGAATCCCGACACTCCACATTTGGTATTATATTTGACCTCCGAATCAGCAACTACTCACCTACATTCCGCAATACACGTCTGGTATCGCTGTAAATTAAATTACTTTTTGTGTGCAACTGATACCACAATCGATGCAAGTTCTATGCAATTTGCATCAGTTTTATGTGCAATAATAGATCGTTTAGTGTATCAATTAATAATATTTTCTACAATAAACACTTAACTGACGTGGCGGCGTGCATTTCACATATTGCCTGATAGTAGGCAGTTATCAAAATCTAGAGGGAATTATTATTTGAAAATATGGCTAGAGTTTAGGCATCAAGGGAATTAATTAATGAGATAACTTTTATTTCCCACATCGACCGCCACATTATTACTATTACTATATCGGAGGTGTATAAGATTGTTATTTAAAATAAACGGTACCAGGAACTGGCACATACTTTCTCACAAACATATGTAAATTATTAAACAGATTCACTGTGACTTGTAGGGTGGGGTAGGAGAGGTGATTTTTAATTAAATTTGGAGATTCACTAATAAATATTATTATTATTATTATCTAGAGAGAAAACTATTCGATTTATTTCAAACAAATTTGCACTAAACACGTCAATAGGCCTTTATAGATATGCACGAAAAAAGGTTTTGAAAGATTTTGAAAAATATCCCCCTTTATGGCCAAACAACCCCAAAAAATCAGTTATTATTATTATTATTAGCTAAACGAGAATTTTTAGAAAGCTGCTGTTTTTGCATATTAAAGGTTACAAATAAGCCAAATTTTATCAAAATCGTTAGAGCCGTTTTTTTATAAGAAAATAATAACTGAATTTGTGGGTTTTTTTTGCCAAAAAGGGGGTTGTTTTTAAAATTTTTCAAAACCGTTTTTCGTGCATCTATACAGACCTACTTGACATGTCTTGTGCAAATTTGTTTGAAATCGATCGAATAGTTTTCGCTCTAGTTTTGTATTCATACATACATTCAGACATACATACAGAAATACAGACAGACATTTCGTAAAAACCACTTTTTTTGGACTCAGGGGGTCCCAAAACGGATATTTCCACAAAAATCTCAATATCGATTTTTTTGTTGCGATCACTATACTTTCTCTATACTATAATACAGTGAGAAAGTAAAAAAACTTCTAGAACATAAAAATTGGACATTATAATAATCCTACGAATTGTTAGGAAAATATTTAAATTCAGACCAAATGCGACTACTATCTATTTAATAGTTGCATTCATCGTTCATCTATTCATGCAAAACACTTTATGGATATCATCATTTGAAAATAGGAGAGATTTGTGTAAGTATACAATACCGTTTTTCCTAAAAGAAAACTTGCAGGAGTCGTTTTACCTAAAGTCTTATCAATTACAAATTTAAATACACAGGTATGTACAACAACCGGCATATCTGTGCTTCTAGTTAGCGTTTTGAAATAATCGGCTTCAATTGAAAGCTCTCGATTATCTATAGAGTAAATTAAAGGCGCAGTCTGGTCTGCGCACTAGATTTTTTCGTGTTAAAGTCTTCCTTAAACTATAACAAGTGTTAGGTGTTAATTTGTAATTTAATTAGCAATCTCTTTACTACTATGGTGACACAGAGTAGTATAACACATAGTAGTCTGCCGTAGCATCCTTCAACGATGTCCGTGCACTGTTGACCGACGTGTCGGCGCCGGTAGACAACACTGGTTAGTTCCCATTGGAGATTTGTATTATTTGAAAACGAGTATCTCCCGTGGTCTAATTTCAACCAATTTTGATGTAAAGTAACAAAATTTAACTTGTTTTTCACCTTTTTAATTTATTAAAAGTATTAAAATTCACAATTCAATTACCAACTCCACGGATCTTAAAAATATTACTTTCATTTATTATCAGGGATGACAAAAATTAAAAGCCTAAACAAAACTTCATAGTTCAATTACACTCAAATCAAATATTTAGCTTCATAGGGACTTAGAACTTGAAATTATCTTTTAAATAAATAAACGGTACCAGATAACTGTCACATACTACTTTCTCCCAGTTAAAACTTTATACCTGGAATTATTATTATTTAAACTATTCGATCGATTTCTAACAAATTTGGACCAATCATGTCAATTAGGCCTGTATTGATGCACGAAAAGGGTTTGAAAATTTTTGAAAAACAAACCCTTGTTTGGCCAAAACCCCTTAAAAATCAGTTATTATTATTATTACCTAAACGAGAAGTTTTAGAAAGATGTTGTTTTTTGCATATGGTAGGGTACATTGAGGGCTACAAATAAGCCAAATTTTATCAAAATCGTTAGAGCCGTTTTTGAGAAATTTAGATTTTTCTCGGTTTTTTTGCCATTTTTGGAGGGCAAACCCCATTCAAACCGAAATCGAAAATTTGAAAAAAAAACTCTTGGAGATATTCCAGAACTACACCTATATACCAAAATTTCATCAAAATCGGACCGTTGGTGTGGTCTCCAGCTCTGTACACATCCTAACAGACATCACCAAAAAAACACTTTTTTGAGTACAGGAAGCACCAAAACAAATAATTCCACTAAAAATATTTTTGGGTTCAGGGTGCACCAAAACAGATAATTCCACTAAAAATTCAAATTCAATAATTTGGATGAAAACAATACTTTCTCCGTATACTACGTATAGGGGGAAGAGAGTAAAAAAGAATTATCAAAATCGGTTAAGTATTAACTTTAGGAAGTGTGTGAATAAAAAGAAGGATTTTTAAAAAATTCGCATTGGGGAAAGAATCATGGCCAATACAACCGGAGGCCAAAATAAAAACTTCTAATCTTGAGCTTAAAAATTGAATTTTAAGTCTTTTCATTTATCATTTATTAAACGTTCGTCATAAATAAATAAAACAGTTATCTGTAGTAATATCTTTGATTTAAATTTGTATTTATAAAGTTTATAAATATAACACAAAAGTCAAGTTAGTCGAATTGATTAGAAGTAAGTTTATTTAAAAAATTCGTTTTTATGAAGTATATTGTCAAGAAAGTGCGTTCTCGAAATGTATGTAGATTGAAGATGGCCACTTTGCCGTTGAAATGAGTTTCAAGATGACACATTATTTTGGGAGAATTTTTATTAGACCTAGTATGGTTATGTATTTTGTAATTTGTGTAACACGTTTAAAGGGTACCCTATAAATTATTACAAATTCGTGATATAATTTCTGATTTACACAAATTATACGCAATTGCATATGTTAAATTTTATCTGGTGCATTTCTAATTAAATGTACGATCGCCTTACTCAAAGGTGCGTTTTGAAAGATTTAAGAGACACATAATTAATGAAAGTAAAACGTGAAGTAATATGTGTATTTCAAATTAACTTTATTGGTTTCTTCGGGATAAAATTAAGAAAATCCTATCAAACCTTCTCTTTGTTATTTTTAACCTTTATAACATAAGCTCATAAATCCGAAAAATAAACATCTAACTGTCATTTTTGTATCACTCGACTTGCCAGGTTATTTACAGCCAGGATTACTGTGTTCAATTGGTCACTAAATGCATCACCATAACACTTCTAATTAATTATGATTATTTCAAACATGTCCGGTTACAAGCAATAACTGAATTTGTAAATGCATTTGTATTTAAATTAATTACAACTAAATTAAAATCTGATTTCAGCTATTTTCACGGCTGAAAACACAGGAATTAATTATTTATGTTTGTTTGACAATTTTGTGTTAATTGTAATAACACTGAAAAATAAACACTATTTATATTGGGTTTTTACGAATCTTAACATAAAGATCTTTACCAAAATCTTACCTAAAATTTTGATTTATTTTTATTGTTGAACATTAACCCTTTCAGACCCAGTGTCCTCTGCAGAGGACATCATCTTATATATTAAAAAAATTCTGTTTTTCTTTTCCGAGTCCGTTCGGCTCTTCTACCCGACCGATTTTCATAATTGAGGTCTTAAATTAAAGGTATGCACGCCCAGATTTGCCATCAAGCATCCGCATCAATTTATCTACCGCATAACTCGACTTATACTCAAACAAAAATTCCACCCTATGCATTTCTTATGGGAGTTTCAAATTTGCAGCATTGTCTTATGATTATTTTTCATACATCTCCGGATTTAATCTAGGTACATAGTTAGTTTTGGTCTTGAAATATTCATTGGATTACAGGCTTTCATAGGAGATAGTGATCATTCAAATTTGTCGAATTTAAGGCGAGTGATGGACCTCTAAACAACATAAATTTTCATTTTTCCAAAATTTGCCTTTAATTAAATGTCTATATCTCAAATTCTTATTAAATTATTCTATATATTTTAACCTAAGAACCTTCAGTGAAATACCGGCTTTCATTTGAGTCATTGATTATTGAAATTGGGCGAGTTTTAAGCGAACGCACTGTGGACAACCAACATAAAGTTTAATTTTTTCTAAAGTTTTCCGAAATTGTCTTTATAAAATCCATTCCTTCTTTTGTTAACCATATGTTTATATCATATGTTCATGGAACATATGATTGAATATTCTTTCATATGTACCATTATTTTTGATTTAGATTTGATAGTGAAAAGGTATTTATTTTGTAAGTCCAATTTCATTTTGTTTAGGCTTTCAAAGACTTTTGTTATGTATCTGCTGAATTTCAATCATGAAACTATGAATTTGTAGATGAGGTGATTATTATTATTTGCTTTATTATTAATATTCAGTTATTGTATTATTTGTGTATTCTCAAATCCAGTTGTATTTACTATGGGTCTTGGTAGGAACACCAAATATACTAAATGGAAGCGTAAACAACGCAAAGTGGAAACTAGAGCGAAAACTGGGAATTTATAGGCCTAATTAGTATAAGATACTGTTTAGTATTTAAATGTACAATTAATTATATATCAAAATAAAGATAAAAATTTGATCTTTTAATGGCTTTTAGTTTAAATCAGATTGTTTTGTTTTCAATATAATTATGTTTAAACTCATGTATGTTTATGGTTATGCATGATCACTTTGTTAGCATCGGCGTTAATTTAGGATGTAACAAAATGTTTCAAATAGAGTTTTTAATTTTAAATTTATAGGCTTAATTAGTATAAGATATTGTTTAGTATTTAAATATACAATTATATATCGAAATAAAGATAAAAATGTGATCTTTTAATGGCTTGTAGTTTCATTCAGATTGTTTGTTTAGTTTTCAATATAATTATGTTTAAACGTTTAAACTCATGTATGTTTATGGTTATGTATGATCACTTTGTTAGTATCGGCGTTAATTTAGGATGTAAAAAAATGTTTCAAATAGAGTATATAATATTAAATTTATAGGCCTAATTAGTATATGATATTGTTTAGTATTTAAATATACAATTATATATCAAAATAAAGATTAAAATGTGATCTTTTAATGGCTTTTAGTTTCATTCAGATTGTTTGTTTAGTTTTCAATATAACTATACGGACTAGGAAAAGAAAAACAGATTTTTTTTAAATATACATAAGATTCTTCAAAACCAACTGATATTTTTGGGTTAGATTGACTAACTTATAGCAAACAAAAACCAAAATCAACTAAAAATGCTTAGGGCCTACTATATTTTAATTCAATTTCAAACATTGGTTGTTACATAATATATATATATATAACAGCTAAGTTTGATCAAAAACTGAACATAATTTTAGGTTAGGCCTACAATGAAAAAAAAAAACACGTTTATTTGCAACCAATTTAGAATCAGGTTTTTTACAAATTTTCCCAACTTTCAGTTTTATTAGATTAGGTAAAAGCAAACAAAAGGTTTACTGTATTCTATACTAATATTATAAAGAGGTAAAGTTTGTTTTTTTGTTTGTATGTTTGTAGGGGGTAATCTCTGGTACTACTGAACCGGTTGAAAAAATAGTTCTACTAATAAAAAACTGCACTATCCCTGAGTAACATAGGCTATAATACATTTCGATAAAAACCTTTTTTATTTCAATATTTGTAAATTTAGTCAGAAAAAATTCTTAGGTTAGGTCTAGAATGATAAACCAACACATGTATTTACATTTATTACCATAGCAACCAATTGAATAAAATAACATAATATAGCTGTTTGCTCCAATATTTCCATTAACAGCTGATTTCAAAATTTGAAGCAATTATTATTTTGGTATTTATAGCTTTTAGGTTATTGTTTTAAAGTGTAGACCTGAGCCTTGCTGGTTCTTTTAACCATTATTAAAACTGCTGTTATAAAATATAAGAAATAATTTGATTTGATTTGAACATTTAACATTATTTACCATCTTAGTTTTGAGGTTATTATTACTACTACACCTTTATTATCAATAAAACATAACATATGATTTTAGAAAGTTCCGTTGGGGGTTGGCGTGCGGAGCACGCAGGGGTCTCCCCTAGTATTTAGTGAATTTTCTATTTTTTTGTAACATTGTTTGAGCATTTAAAACCCAATTTCAAGCACAAAAATAACAATGAAGGAATAGTTCTTTCCGTTTCTAACTTGTCTCTAACTTGTAAATGACTAACTTGTAAAAGGGTAGATTTGTCAGTATTTTTTATTAAAAGGGTAGCATATTGTTTTAAATTAATTACTTAACTTAATAAGAACTAATCTAAGTTATTATTATAAACCTCTCACACATACAAATTAGACAGATTCAAACTTAAGAGCAACCAAGAAAACTTCCTATAACCACTCCTAGATGATGCTGATAAACTACAACCAAGCAAACTTCCTACAAGCACTCCTAGATGGTGCTGATAAACTATCTTTTACTTTACACGTAATATTTATACCGATAGTAATGTAACTGAAGTTTTGTTAATTTGTCAGTTTTCTTTCATGAAGCCGTAGTCTAGTGGTAACGTAGCGTCTTTCTGATCACAAGATGCTGAGTTCGAATCTAGGCTAGGGAGACCAGATATCTAATCATATCTGTGGTTTTGAGGGTAGGAGGGCGGAAGTTAAGCAAACGGTGGTTGGCTCACCAAGGGTTAAAGTAAAACCCGATGTACATTGTAATGTACTTATTTATATCTTTTAAACGGGCTGTGAAAATTTTTACCTATTAGAGTTAAAAAAATATTCAAATAATGTTTTTTACTTCCAAATTTAATTCGGGTCTGAAAGGGTTAAAAAAAAGACTTGAAAATTGGAAACATTGTAATGTTCAATGCTTTATTTTAAATTAAATGTAATTAGGCCTAAATGTAAAAGTAATATTTATAAATTATATTACACAATATTTATTTATTAAAGAGAAACTAATTAATGCAATTTCCTCGAAAATTCTTTACAGGCCTATATTTTTGTTGTCTTCTGTAGATTTCTCAACTGCAGGTTGTTATTTAACTTTGAATTGAAACAAAGTTCTGTAATAATAACCAAAAAATTAATGAATTGGCGCAACCACTTAAGCTATTATTTTACCCTATTCACCAAAACAGTCAAATTGTGTTTTCCCAGGAAAGTTTTGGGATAGTTTTGGTTTTTTCCATTTTATATGTTTTTTGGGGTGCTGAATTTTTGGGGTTTTTGCCTACAAAATTTCGTGATGCAACATTGTAAAAATGCAAAAAAAAGGTAAAAATCTAATTTTTGAGCGGTTTTTCTCTTATAACTCGAAAACTATCAACTTTTGATAAATAGCCTTCCTGTTCAAAATGAAAGAACATAAAATTTCTTACAAATTTTTCGATTTAGGGTTTCTTCTCCGACGAAACGTTTAGGCTCAAGGGCTAATTGAAAATTGTCGTATTTCGCCTGTATCCGCAAAAACCCACTTTTTCAGTATAAAATCCGAATTTATTATTTTCTCCTAATTTTAAGTTGAATACATTGTAGACTAGTTTCAACTGTTGTGCCATCCCCATTAATAAAAAAATATTAGTTCAAATAAAAAAATTAAAAAAATATATACCACGTTTTTAAAATGAACTAAAATAGTATGAAATTATTTCTCTAACCCCCATTACAGATTTATACGTAAGCCATACAGATGTCTAGCCCCTTACAGATTGTTTTGAATATTTGTAATTGTGAATTTTTAATATCTATGAAAATACTTGTGGGACGCTTGCAATAGATATAGTTGATGCATGAATAGTTCACCTAAGTCATTAGCAATTTTATTTACTACAAATGATATGAACTTTTCTGTGAGTTTTCTACACTCCTTACTATTGCATGAGCTCCATGTTTTAAATCTTACAAGTATTTTCATCAAAATTCAGAATCAAAATTTTCAGGACAAACTGTATGGGGTTATAAATTTGTGTGGCTAGGAGAAACTATTTTATACTTTTACGCAAAAAAATCGATGTTGAGATTTTTGTGGAAATATCCGTTTTGGGACCTGCAGTTGTAGTATCGAATACTAAGGAAAGTTAATTACTTGCGGCCACTGCTCGCCAGGCTTATTTACATTAGGATTTTGACTGTCGGACAGAAACTAGCACAATTTTTGCAGATGTAAAACCACCTTTACAAGTACGTATGCGGCTTACGAAAACTAGTATTTTATTCAGGCGCTGTATACATTTGTTTAAACATTACGTAACTTAAACGGTTCCAAAGTTCTGTCCCAAAACTTAGAACATTAGAATCACTGACCATCACATCTCAACTTTGTCGGCCTTCGAATCCCTATTTGAACATTATCTGAATAAAGCGCCAAGCGCTAGTGGAAACTTTGAATTTAGACATTTATGTCAAGAGGATTTGTAATAGCAGTATTAATTATTGCTAAACGTTGACATGGATATGTTAATAAAGCATGCGATCGGCATATCATAAGTAGTGTTGTCCTGGATTCACTAATATTATTTCGTGTTGATAATGTAAAACTAATCTTAATAATGTAAATAATGTAAATCAAATCGTACAGGTCTACGAATTATACACATACAAACATTATTGACTGTAGCTGGGAATTTTAGCGCAGAGTGTTATTATTTTGATATTCTTTTTTGTAACAAAATTACTTTTTAACAATTTTGGTTTGATTTATAAATTTATTTTGTACCACAACAAACATTTGAACCCTGAAACTTCGTTTTGCAAAGCAAAATATTACGTATGTTTAAAAAAAGTAAATGACAATATTTTTTTTAAATCGATCCAGTCGGTTTGACTACCTTAAATCATAAACTTGAACATTAAAACTCATGATTATGTATAAGGGTTAGAAATCTGACAACATGTCAAATTAAAAATCTCCCAATGAATGTTAAACTGGTGGATCAAGATATTACAAATGGGATCTGAGGAGCTGCACAAAATACAATTCAAGCGTCAAACGAATTGTTGCCTGCAACTGGACCCAAGAGCTACGAAAATGCTTCATGCATCTAGGAGCTACAGAAATTAGGATGGACAAAAAATTGTTAAAAATCAATTCAAAAATCTTATGGGGAAAATACGGAACTGTAGTGCAGATATTGAAGAAGTAATTTGTTGTGAATTGAATGTGTTTTATAAAAGTATCAGTACGTTCAGTAAATGTGAAGAGAATGTATTTTATTTTTTATTGTATTGTATTTTATTTTAATAGATGGAGGTTTTTTACGTCTTTGCGTAAATAATTGCGACGTAGAGTAAAAGATTCAGGCAGATTATTCTTAAAGACAATTTGTCTTTTAAATGTTTTTAAAGGTTACTAGGATAACATTCCTGCGTTTATTATTGTAAATAATTCGACCACGCAGCTGAACCGCTGACGTGAGTTGAGCAAATTTCCGAAATTAAGTTTATATGCCTATGTTTTAGGGTTTCAACCAACAATTTGAGAAACAGGTCTATTCACGACCTGTTCGCACGCCTCTCCGCATATTGGGAGTATCTTCAATACAGAAAGCATTGCGTGCTTCGCACGCTATTCCGCATTTTGGGAGTATCTTCAACACAGAAAGCATTGCGTGCTCCGCACGCCAACCCCCGTATTGGGAGTATCTTCAATACACAATGCATTGCGTGCTTCGCACGCCAACCCCATGGTAGAGTCCACCACATGGCTTTGAACCGGATACTTCTATGGTATTTTACGTTTGATCGATTTTGGGGGACCCAAGCGACCTATAAGGTCGCGTAAAAAACAAAATGTGCAGAATAACATCCTACATTTATATTTGTAGAGAAAACTCAAAAACAAATTCATTATCGTAGGGAAAATCTAAAAAAATAGTTACTTCCGGTCAAAAAAAAACGTGCTTCCGATTGTTGGATTTTTTTGCTAACGAACTCGTCCGAGCGAAGTAGACAACCAACATGTGTACGAAATTTTCCTTAAAATGCGGCCGCTAGAGTGCGAACACATATATACATATGATTTTTAATGACACCCCAAAACGTGTTCTGGGGACCATGATCGGTGCTCATTTGCTACTCCCGACCTTGGGTCTTACCATAAGGGCCACTGCAATAGCTCATTTTTCCTATGGAAATTCGCTAATAAGGAGAGTTTGATGTCAAATTAGCAAGACCTTAGCGGTCTTAATGGTAGTCAGCATCTGTTTAAAACAATGGCTACTTGTCTGAAACTGAACACATGACATTAACATTTTTCTCTTTATTGGAATAATTTTTGTGTGGGAACGAGATGGCGATCCATATTATACACCGTTTATAATTACTTAAAGTGTTTAGTGTTTAAGAATGAGCTTGGATTTTAAAAGTGCTTATGGTGGTTCGTAAACCAGGTTTAAGGGACGTTTTTCTTGTCCTCTGTAGACTCAAAAACTATTCTACCGATTTCACTAACCATTTTACATTAATTTTATCCATTTCATTAAACCAGGAGTGTTTATACTTTACAACTACTACATTGTAAAGGGTTGAAATGGGGTTGCTTAAGCTGTACAAATGAGTTAAACTCTCGTACCTATACAAGCTATAAAGCTAAAATTATGTAATATTATTTTAAAGGGATATACTATATGCAATTTTATTAAGTCAGATGGATGAAATGAAATAACTATTCTTAAAATTAAACAGTAATCCATAGGACTAAACCTACTTTTTATAGGTTCTCAAAAACTACTCAACTAATTTCACTAAAATTTCACAATTTACACATGTTAGTATTTGGGTTTTTTAGAGAATGTGGTCTTAAATATATTTAAATGGGGTAGCACCAATACAATACAAATAAATTGTACTAAATTCCTACAGACTATAAAGCTAAAATTATTTAATATTATTTTTAATTTATATAAAAAGCATTTGCAATTCGATCCAAAGGGATGAAATGGAATAACGACCATTAAAATTAAAACAAGCAATAGCAAAGCTGTGCCGGATCCACTAGTATATTTATAATTTTATATGTAATAATATAAAGTACATTTATTGTTCACGTTCTCTACAGTCGGTTTATAGTAGGTAATGGGCTACTGAACACGTTTAATGTTTTTTTAAACGCTTTAACTTGGTCGTTAAAACATCTGTTTAGTATTTTGTATTGACCTAATATGTAAAGTTGAGACAAATCGCGTTTTTTTAAATAACCTTCTGTTCTACTATTGCTGAATTGTCCTTTAGTTAGTCCTGTAGATAAGTTTTAAAATTAGAGGTCCAACTTTTTTCGGTGTAAAGCAGTTTTTTAAATAAGCCGTTAATGTGTTTTTTTAGACTACCTGTTTATATATGTAATTATTTGGTCTGTGAATTGACTTTGTTTTGAATTGTTTTTTAAGACAAAAATAAAAATGTTATGCTGTGTTTCAATGCAATTTTTTTGTCGGTGTTTTAGGTATTTTGAGTACGTTCCTCGTCAAACAAGACAGTCTGCAAATCAAAGGTAAGTTCTATTTTGTTTTTGTGGTTATTTATTTTAATGTTTTAATATAATCTATACTTATAATAGCCAAATTCCATTGACTCATTACAGTTTCTCCAAAACCACGAGGCCTACAAACATGAAATTTGGCACTAATACTCTTTATAGGCTCTAGACGCGCACTAAGAAAGGGTTTCCGAAAATTCGAAATTTTAGGGGGGTTTTGGGGGGGTCAAATTTACTAAATCACGATTTCTCAAAA
>JAGFPH010000927.1:48922-60257 GCA_018207615.1 Philaenus spumarius
GGGGGGGGGGTCAAAGTTACTAAAAAAAAAACATCGAATGGATTGGAATGAAATTTGGTATGTAGCTTCCTCTAGGGCCCTAGGTACTCGCTAAGAAAGGGTTTTAAAAAATTCAAAATTTTAGGGGAGGGGGGGTTGGTGGGTCAAAGTTACTAAAAAGAAACACCGAACGGATTGGAATGAAATTTATTACGTAGCTTCTTCTAGGGCCCTAGGTGCTCGCTAAGAAAGGGTTTAAAAACAAAATCGAAATTTTAGGGGAGGTTTGTGGGTTCAAAGTTACTAAAAATCCCCATAAGAAATACATAGTGCAATATATTTATTGATATAATATATTTTTTGTTAATATACATTTAACTTTGATTTGTCTATCCGTGCAAAGCCGGGTCGGGCCAGCTAGTTATTAGTAATTCTATGACATTCAAAAAATGTTAATTTACTTGCGTCGTGCACACACTTCAGGATATTGTTACTTGGATTAAAAGAAAGGTAAATCGTCGTTTAACCATGACTGGATTTCCCACTAGGCCCGAGCCAAGGGGGAGGGGGAGTTTGCTTAAATAACAAAGAAAGTGTTTATGATGAGTTAAGAAAAGCCTTCGTTTAATGTTCTTTTATACTGTTTATCAATGTTCGCAATTATTGTTAATTGAAGTTTTGTGTAGTATTGGAAAGAGTTCCAGTGGCGTAGAGCTTGTGACTCAGTTATCGACATCCGCAGCTCTGTCGAGTCATACTATACGGATACGCTTGGCTGTCAGTGTGTCTCTACACTCTCTACAGTCTTTCTGGGTCGAGCTAGGGCGCAAGCGCAATGTCACCCTCACGGTAATCAGTGCTTTGTTCGAATGCAGACTTTGTCCCACTCTGACGTTTATCATGCAACTTTATTAACGTGTGGCATGAGTTCGTTAAAATCATTTTATCATCGTGTTTTTAAGTTATAGTGTCTGTGTCTACAAAATTTTGTTAAAAAAATGCGAAGACAATTAATATAACAGAAATGAAAAAGTTATAAAGCAGATCCGTAAAATAACGTAATTTGTGTAACGCTTTGTTGACTGGGAAATTACGAATGACAATATAAACCACAGTGAAAATTTACCGCCTGTTTCTTTTGTCACTTCTAAATTCGAGGCAGTTTGTGAACCCGATCCGGCACAGTCTACTTTTGAAAATCAACCTTGGAATAGGAAGTTGGTTTAGACTGTGTGAGAACTGAAGTTGTTTTCTGTTCGGATCCGGCTTTATGGAATGTAAATGAACAACTAGTAGATTATGTGTACACTAGAGATTATAAATATACTAGCTGACACGTACGGCGTTGCCCGTGGTGGTTAGTATTTTCAGTCTTTTTAACGTAATTGTAATCTTTTGAAGTTTTCAGTTAGTGAGTGGTATTTGGCTTTTATATATATATAGATCTTAAATAATAAAAGCACTATTGTCATAATAATAAAAGATCTGAAATTATGATTTTAGTAACTTTGATCCCCCCAAACCCCTCCTAAAATTTCGAAATTTTTCATACCCTTTCTTAGAGAGCGCCTAAGGCCCTAGAGGAAGCTACATACCAAATTTCATTCCAATCCGTTCGGGCGTAATTTGAGGATGATCAAAAACGCATTGAAAACGCAAGGAAAAATGCAAAAACGCCTATTTCTGGCGTAATTTTGGGAGAATCTCAAACATTTTTTTAACAGACTACTTTTAGGCCTTAAACGAACCTAAGTACCAAATTTCAACATTTTATGCCAATTAGTTCTCGAAAAAGCTGAGAAAACGCAAAAAATCGCTAGAAAAACGCGAATATTGGGCGTATCTTTGGGATGTTTTCAAAATCCGTTCTTAGTGCGCGTCTAAAGGTCCAACTGAACATGCATGCCAAATTTGAACTCATTTGGTTCAGTAGATTTTTAGTTCTGCTGATGAATGAATGAGTGCCATTTCGCTTTTATATAGATAGATAATAATAATAGGGGAAACCCCTGCGTGCTCCTTCTATACACATAATCATGCTACCTTTTTTGTATAATAAAGGTGTAGGATTAATAATAACTCCTAGGCTAAGTGGTAAGTAATGTTAAATGTTCAAATCAAATTAGTTCGTATATTTTATAACAACAGTTATAACAAAGGTTAAAAGAACCAGTAAGGCTCAGGTCTATACTTCAATAAAAACCTAACCTAAAAGTTAGAAATACAAAAAATTGCTGCAAAGTTTAAAGTTAATGGAAATATTAGAGCAAAAAGTTGTTTTCTGTAATTTTATTTAATTCGTCGCTGTGGCAATGAATGTAAATACGTTCAAGAAATATGTGTTGGTTCATCAGTCTAGGCCTAACCTAAGATTTTTTTATTAGGTTAGGCCTAGACTGAATTTACAAATATTGAAATAAAAAATGTTTTTATAAAAAATTATAGCCTATGTTACTCAGGAATAGCGAAGCTTTATATTAGTAAAACTATTTTTTCAATCGGTTCAGTAGTTCCAGAGATTACCCTCTACAAACAAACAAACAGATTTTACCTCTTTATAATATTAGTATAGAAGATGATTACATAATTGTAATAATAATAATTTATGATAATATAGTTTGTCATCATAAAGATAATTTTCTTGAGGAAAATTTTCGGACCGACAACTCCCCTCCTCTTACGATGGTTTGAAGGGGGCGGCAAAAGCTCTTGGGCCTAGGAGTGTCCACACTTTAAATCCGGCACCATGGGTATATTTTGTTTAGTTTACCATTTGTCTGTATGTAATTTTACTTTCTCACTATACTATAGTGTTGAGATTTTTGTGAAAATATCCGTTTTGGGACCCCCTGAATCCAAAAAGTGGTTTTTACAAAATGTCTGTATGTATGTATGTCTGTATGTATACAAAGCTAGAGCGAAAACTATTCGATCGATTTCAAATAAATTTGCACCAGACATGTCAAGTAGGTCTGTATAGATGCGCGAAATACGGTTTTGAAAATTTTGAAAAACAACCCCCAATTTGGCAAAAAAAAACTCTAAAAATCAGTTATTATTTTTTTTGTAAAAAAACGGCTCTAATGGTTTTGATAAAATTTGGCTTATTTGTAGCCTTTAATGTACCCTACCGTATTCAAAAGACAGCATCTTTCTAAAAATTCTCGTTTAGTTAACAATAATAATAACTGATGTTTTGGGGTTTTTTGGCCATAAAGGGGGTTGTTTTTCAAAATGTTTCAAAACCTTTTTTCGTGCATCTATGCATTCCTAATTGACGTGTTTGGTGCAAATTTGTACGAAATCGATCAATAGTTTTATCTCTAGCTAATAATAATAATAATTGTTAGTTAATTTCTTAGTTTAAAATCACCTCTCCTACCCCTCCTACAATAATGAAGTCACTGTGAATCTGCTTAATAATTTAAATATGTTTGTGAGGAAGTATGCGCCAGTTTCTGGTACCGTTTATTTACTTTAAAATGAATATTACATTGTTGGGCAAGTCTCACATACATTTCAATATTTCATATTCATTGCCGTTCATTGTTGCACGTCATAAGTGGTGAAATAGATTTGACTAGTCGTTATTACTTTTAAAAATATTACATTTCTATATGCTTTTACAACCAATGTACTAAAGTGTGTGTGAAAATTAAGTGTTGTGTATGGGTAATTTTATAAGTGGACATAACTAACTGACCTGAAGATGAAGCCACAAATAGTAAAATTCACCCAACCAAAAGAATAGAATAGAGAATAGAATTTTAAAAATACTTCATTTTGACATGGGTTTCGTAAATTCTTAATTTACATTCTCATTTGACCTTCAGCTGGGTTGGCAAAAAACATTATTGGAAATTACATTATGGTTCACTTATATTTACTCATTATATCCGCTATGGAATACATTACTCTAAGCATCTGTTCACGCAGCCTATCAATATTGCTCATATCCACATAAATTCCGTATTTATATCCTAACACTTTCGACTGTTTAGCAAGAATGTTTGACAATCTACTCTTTGGTAAAGACACAACCCTTAAAAGGAAATCCAGATTAATTTTTAATGTAAATAAATTAACCTTTCAACTCTGTTTCTAAAAGCAAGACATAATTTGGAGTGATATTTGACAAATTAAATATTCTTTTTATAATTTATAATAATATAAAAACCCCTTCTAATTACTATTACACTGTCCTTGTAGCCCCAGTCTTGGGAACTGTAGCACAAAATAGTTTTTACAATAGAATTAAACATGTTGTAGTGGGACCTTGACGTCATCTAAAATAAATGTTATGCCATCCCACGTTTATAGCGCACTTTGCAGCTACAGATTTGTCCTTAAATTGAGTTTTCCATGACAGTGATGTAGTAAGTGTAACTGTCAAGACCAATCAAAATATTACAATTGATTCAAACTATTTATTATACTATACGATATTTCAGTTTTGAGTTGGTGCAGGAACACTATAGTCACACTAATCGGAAACTTTTAATTAGGATTACCTGAGGAATGTAAAAAAATCAGGGACGCAAACAAAGTAGTTTTGGTCCTACGAAGAAAAGTACGGACATATTCTATTAAACTTGTTATTTAATTCTTGCTAGACCTTGTGCAGACAATTTTATATTTAGTTAAATCCTCAGATGGCAAGTGTCAGATAGCTTTATGAAAGTTGTCACGTTAATGTTTTTTTCCTTTTAGGCGAGTAATAATGAAATAAACATTTAAAATTAAATATAATCTAAGAAAAATAAAAAGATTATATTTCGACCAAAATAAAGGGACTTGTTCGGAGAACCGTCGAATATGCATTTGGGCCCTTGTTATACACATAAGATTGATTCGGTGCACAGAATCGTGTACATCCATGAATATAGAATATCTCTAGTTTGTAGTTTGATTTAAATTACGGTAAACATTAAGTAGTTATGTTTTATAGAATTTTATGAAGTGCAAATGTTTTGTGTTCCTTTTTGCTAAACATATTTTATTAAAGTGATATAATAGCGGAGTCCGGCAATCGTGTTTATTTACGTTCGAATGCGCAGTCCGATTCATTCAAAAGACACGTCTAATATTTCTAGAGTTGTGAATTGAGTTTAGATTTAAGTGTTTTATTGACTGTTTATAATTACATGTTGTTGTATTATACAGGGTGTTTACAAACTCCCTGGAAAATTTTTGTGTATTTGTTCTTTAGGTCAAGGCAATCAAAAAACGTCATATAAATATGGGTCTCAAATGCCTAGTTTTCTGTCTGTCCGACTGTTTGTGTTTTTTACAAATTATTTTATAACTTTAGTACTATTTTAGATTGAAACTTAAAATTTTGCACAAACGTGTACCTTGGTAGGTCAAATAAGTGTATAAAATTTCTTTACAATATATTAAACAGTTTCAAGATGGCGGCCATTTAAAATCTTTGATGTTAAATTTCACGAAAACTGTAATTTTTATAAAAAAATGTTACCAGTAATAAAAAATGTAGAATTTTAAGATGAACAAAATCATACCCTATTTGCTACAATCGGATAATAAATAACTGAGTAATGAGACATTTACCTAATTATGTAACAACTGTACACGGCAAATTGTTGTTTAGTGCAAATTTTGTATGATATTTATTTCAGTAAGTGTTTCATTACTCAGTTAATTATTATCCGATTGTAGCAAATAAAGTATGATTTTGTTCGTCTTAAAATTCATTCGTACATGAATCAGTACATTTTTTATTACTGGTAACATTTTTTTTATAAATACTAGGGGCTCTGCTCCTGGACGCTCCACGTCCCAACCCCGGCTCGGCCTTCGGCCTCAGATGGCTGCTTCGCTTCGCTCGCAGGTGGAAAATTCGATAAAGAATCTCGTTAATCTTTTGCTCGTTTGTACATAGGTGACCGAGCATAAATCAGCTGTTTTATTTGGCCGCTGACTCAAACTCATTAAACATTATCTCCATAAGATTAACATGGAAAATTTGAAGGATTGTATACCGGAGCTCCTTCTCGGGTGAAGAGCGGCTGAACGGATGATAATATGTAAGACTTGACATATCTGTGAATGATTATGTTCAGTTTTTGATCCAAATTAGCTGTTTTATATATAATAGGTTTGTAACAACCAATGTTTGAATTGAATTAAAATATAGTTAGCATTTTTCGTTGATTTTTGTTTGTGTTTGTTTTTAGTTTGTCAATGTAACCTCAAAAAGGTAATACTACATTTGATACTGATTTGATCCAAATCAGTTGTTGATCAAAATCAGCTGTTTTAAGCTTTTCATACGAACAGCTGTTTTTGTGTCCCTGATAAAATCAATAGAAATCTTTCTTCCATAAGATTAACATTGAAACTTTGAGGGCCACTGGGGCGTAGCCCTAATGTCCTAGGACTTCGGTAAATGGCCTAAAACCTTCCCAGGGTTAACCTGTGTTACTATGCAAAATTTCAACGCAATCGGATGGACGGTATACGAACGCAAAGTGGACAAAGAACAAAAAAACCCCCCATAAGGAATACACAGCAGAAATTTGCATTTGATTATAACGTTTGTAAGGCGAAAGATACATGATTTGTAATGCTCAATGACATATCTGTGAATGATTACCTGCAATTTAAAAAAAAAAATAAGGAAATCGGCCGGATAGAATGGCCGTACTGACTGCCACAAGTTTTCATAAATTCTTTTAATATATAGATTACGGTTTTCGTGAAATTTAACATCAAACATTTTAAATTGCCGCCATCTTAAAACTGTTTAATATATCGTAAATAAATTGTATACACTTGTTTGACCTACCAAGGTACACGTTCGTGCCAAATTTTAAGTTTCTATCTAAAATAGAACTCAAGCTATAAAATAATTTGTAAAAATCACAAACAGACGGACAGACAGAAAACTAGGCATGTCAGACCCATATTTATATGACGTTTTTTGATTGTCTTGACCTAAGGAACAAATACACAAAATATTTCCAGGGAGTTTGTAAAGACTCTGTATATTTTCTGTTTGCATTTATTGAAGAAGTTTAGAAATAGAATTGAACATTACGTATTTAGAGCATTTGTCACCTCTGCCGCAGTATGACGAGGTGTTCTGTTGTAAACTTTAGCGAAACTAATTATACTGCATCGCCAAAGCATGCTACTGAAATGTAATGTAAACAATTTCATTTAAATCAGTGCAGCTGTCGCAGAGTAATCGGCGTAGTAACTAAGTACTCTTTCAATCGAACAAATCTAAAAGCTGCTGAAGCGAATTTTGTTTTGTTTATATAGGATGTGGCAGTCCAGTCCACTCGTGCGTATCGGTGCGGTGTGAGCAATCGAATCAGTTGAGACATTTGTTTTGAGAATACCCCGCCGTTTGCGCGTAAAGATTCTAAGGAATATGTAGGCTGTAATAGTTTTTAAAGACATTTTTAAATGAAGTTTTGACTCCCTCCTCCCCCGTTTCAAGATGGTATAAAAGTACAACATTGCTAATAATATATCCTTCAAACAATGCTCATCTTGGCCAATTTTTCACAAGTTTACCAACATTAAATAAACTTTATCAGGAAACTGACACATACTTTCTCCCTCATTATAGGAACTTTATAAAAAGTATTATTTCATGAAGCCAAAAGTGTATGAAAGAAAGAATAATAATTCAAAATACCAATTTAAAAAAAATTTTTTTAAGATTTATTTTCCCATACAAATCCATAAAATAACGGAAAAACAACTTTTCTCAAAAACGGCTTGAACGATTTTGATTAAAATTTTATAGTTTATAGTACTTTAGGTCCATAATAAACTATAAAATTTTAATCAAAATCGTTAGAGGCATTTTTGAGAAAAGTTGAGTTTCCGTTATTTTAAGGGTTTTTATGGAAAAACTACCCTTAAAAATCAAAAATTCACAAAAATGAAAAAATGCCTAGAGATACCGTGGATTAGTACCTCCATACCAAATTTCATCAAAATCGGACGACTGGTTTAGGCTCTAGGTCTGATAACACCCACACACATACAGACACACACACACACACACACATCACTCCGAAAACCACTTTTTTAAGTTCAGGGGGACCCAAAACGGATATTTCCACCAAAAACTCAAACTCGAAAATTTTGTTGAATACAATACTTTCTCCATATACTATGGTATAGGGGGAGAAAGTAAGAAAATTTTGACGAATACAATACTTTCTCCCTATACTATGGTATAGGGGGAGAAAGTAAAAATGTAGAATTTCAGGGATATGAATAAGTTTGTACCTAAAAAAAGGGCAAATAATTAATTAGGTCGGGTAAAATATCAAATGAAAAAGCTGAACAATTTTTGAATTTAATCCTTGGTTATACCTCTACTTTAAAAATTAGGGCAATAAAAACTAATTTTTAAATTTTGCATCGCTCTTAAAAAAATTGAAGCACTTGGATGTAAAATAAATAAATTAAATGAAATAGTATATTTCGCACCTAGGGCCGAAAATGAGGTTTTGCAGGCTTGAGATCGTGTTTCAAGTTCGAGACTTAGTCGAGAAACCCTTTCGGCCGTGGTGCGAACGCTATTTTTCACCACACTACACAATAAAATAAATACTATATAAAATTAAAAAAGAATATTTATTTAGCACACATGAAAATGAAACTTTGAGGTTAGAAACTAGCTAGCTATGGAAAGTACAGTTTTACCTACCTCAGTTGCTAGGCAACGGTGAAAATAACAATTAAGTGTGTGCCACTAGTCTGTCGGCAATACCTATTGAATCATTTGCCATATGGGCCTATTTCATAACGAAATTGTGTTGAGATATACGTTCATATTTCAATTGAATAAACGAACAGCTGACTTTACGGTCTTAGTGCAGAAAAGAGCTACTTTCGGCCTCCAAATGACGTTCCGAAAATAGCTGAAAACATCGTAGTGTGGTGAAAAAATACTTTCAGTAAATAATCATTGTAATGAAGATTTAAGCAAATAGTACTCTAGATAAATGCTTATGTTTACATGTTCTAGGTGTCTCTTAGTGGTGTCTGTTTTAAATATGAAAATGATTAATTTACTCATTGCAGTACTTTGAGGGCTATTTTGCAGGGCTATGCAAAACATTGATTTAGCAACTATTTTGAAATGGTTGAAAATATGACCAAGTTAATTATTCAAAAATGTTTGCTTCGAAAGTCCTTTAATTTTCTATAATACCTTTTCCTTTCACTACGCTTAATTTTAGCCGCGGATAGTTTCGACTATCTAAATTAATGCACTTTCTGTATGAGTGAAATTTTTAGCAAAAGTGATTTTCTCAAATGATTTTGAAATTCAAGAATACAAAATTTATTGAACCTTAGAAGCGTAATGGTTAAATAAGGTTAGACAAAAAGGATGTTTTAAAACAAAGTTAAAAATCAATATAAAATGCTGTTGTCTTTAGGTAAACATATCTCAACCGTTACCATCTACAGTATATAAATGTTCGTTTGTTCAAAATCTCAAATCTCCGAAAGTTCTTCTCCGATTTCTTTGAAATTTTAACACAACATTTCATTCGAATACAAGCATGTTTTTATACACTTTTTAAGGGTTAAAATGGGGTTGCTACCCTTATTCATCTATATAAATGAAAATGTAAATGTTCGTTTGTTCAAAATCTCAAATCTCCGAAAGTTCTTCACCGATTTCTTTGAAATTTTAACACAACATTTCATTCGAATACAAGCATGTTTTTATACACTTTTTAAGGGTTAAAATGAGGTTGCTACCCCTATGCATCTATATAAATGAAAATGTAAATGTTCGTTTGTTCAAAATCTCAAATCTCCGAAAGTTCTTCACCGATTTCTTTGAAATTTTAACACAACATTTCATTCGAATACAAGCATGTTTTTATCACTTTTTAAGGGTTAAAATGGGGTTGCTACCCTTATGCATCTATATAAATGAAAATGTAAATGTTCGTTTGGTCAAAATCTCAAATCTCCGAAAGTTCTTCACCGATTTCTTTGAAATTTAAACACAACATTTCATTCGAATACAAGCATGTTTTTATACACTTTTTAAGCGTTAAAATGGGGTTGCTACCCCTATGCATCTATATAAATGAAAATGTAAATGTTCGTTTGGTCAAAATCTCAAATCTCCGATTACTTTGAAATTTTAACACAACATTACATTAGAATACAAGCATGTTTTTTATATACTTTTTGAAAGTTGTAATTGGGTTGATACCCTTATGCAATAAATATAAATTAACTAACTTCAAACAAGATATTAAGGTAAAATTATGTAATATTATTTTTAAGAGATATAAAAAAGTATTAACAATTTGATTACTTAAGTCAAAGGTATGAAATGGGATAAAAACCCTTAAAATTAAATATTAATCCATGCACTTACTTTTTCTGTATTCTGAAAAAACTACTCAACTAGTTTCAATAAAATTTTACAATTTACACATATTCGTACCAGTATGTTTTATATAATATTATGGTCACTACAAACAGTTATTTTTAAATGGGGTATGTTTTTTTTACCCCTATACAATAAAAGTAAATTACACTAAATTCGTATAATCTATAAAGCTAAATGTCATTCTTAATTGATATTTAAAAAAACTATTGCAATTCAATTTCTTAGGTCAAAGGGATGAAATAGGATAACTAACCTTAAAATTCAATCAAGCAATAGCGAAGCATTGCCGGGTTCACTAGTTTCAAATAATGTTTCATTAGAACGATAGTAAAACATACAATACATATTT
This sequence comes from Philaenus spumarius, assembly GCA_018207615.1. Lineage (NCBI taxonomy): Eukaryota > Metazoa > Arthropoda > Insecta > Hemiptera > Aphrophoridae > Philaenus > Philaenus spumarius. The sequence continues at coordinate 59,659 of JAGFPH010000927.1, forward strand.
TACTAAATTGCAAGTGAAAAATCATGGTCCAAGACCAGAATTCGAACCCTGGACCTTTAACGTTCTGTGCTATTGCTCTACCAACTGATCACAACAGAGGTTGATTTCAAAATAGTTTCATACGAGCTAATCAGTCTGTTAGCTAAACAAAAATGCAGCAAACCGTACAAGTGAGACAATATCTGGCCTGATCAAGGCATAGATATGAATAATAGTTATTCTTAGTCTTAGGCATAGAATCAAGTAGTATATATCTATGGATCAAGGTAGCTTCGTTGGCAGTGCAATAGGCTAAAAATAGGCCTACTGGAATCGCAACCGGGTCTTGGTAGATCTTTTTCGCTTGACATTTAGTTGAACTAGCTGACCCGTCGAAGCATTCGCATTCTAACTTACTTAAAACCCACTTAAATAAAGTAATAGGTGTATCCACAATGCTGTTTATAACCACGCTTAGAATTAATTAAAAATAGCAATGTAGTGGCGTTACGGCAGCTCTCCAGCTGGTTATTGTTATCATCAGTGTTGTCAACGCTAGGAAAATATCCCTACAACTTACTTGATCTTACACCACTGTTACTTTCGGATTCTTTATTTTT
>JAGFPH010000927.1:60267-70784 GCA_018207615.1 Philaenus spumarius
ATTTTTTTAACCTACAAAATTTAATAACACTGGTACCAGAACTGTATCTTTAGCAGTTAAACAGAAACCTGGGTTAAAATAAATAGATTGGGGGTACGTTTTGACAACAATAACATCTTTAAACTGCCAGTTAATAAAGAAACTTTTATAATAATAGTGTATAAAATGTAATTTTGAGAAAATCAACTCCTATAAAAAACAGAATAATTTGTTTTCAAAACCCTTTTTATTGAGGGTTTTTTTTCAAAGCAGAAATCACGTCCACAAATTTCAGAAGCCGCTTGCACTTAAACAAAGTGTTGTAGGTGTTATATTTATCTCCGTTTTAACTCGACCGTTCGGCATTTCGTCTGTGTGTCTGTCTGTCTCACGATTACGGCCAAACGCCTGGACCGATTTTGATGATTTTTTGTATGAATGTTTCTTATTCCTAGGCCGAACTATGTATATATACGGTTTATTCCATTTTTCATTTTTAACCCCTTAAATAAAATAAAAATGGCGGCCGGACCGTTTCTCTCAGTGTAAGCTTTTTTCCAAAGCCAGTTTGTGGCTTAACCGTAAGTCGGATTTAAAAACTAATAACATTTTGCTAGTAGCAAATTAGATTTTCAACAAAATTGTATTCTTGATTTTTTTTCCGTATCTCTAACGGTAAGCTCACAAAATGGCCGTAAACTTCAAATTTGTTAAAACGCGTACAAGTTTTTGTGTTTCAACCATGTTTTTATACGTTTATTCTAAACCAATTCAAAAGTGTTCCATAGCTTTTTTGTAGATAAAGGTTCAAAGAATTCATATATGTTAGTAAAAAAAATGATTGAAGTAAAATTAACAAAGTTATTAGCTCAAGAAACAAGCATGATCAGTAACTAACGAAAGGAAAAATTTCAACTTTAGGCCTACATAAAAAGTAGTAAAAATGTTTTGTAATTTTTTTCATAAATGTAAAAAGTTTCGTAATTTAGTTCTAAATAGAACTATATTGTATAAAAATATTTATCAATTTCAAATTTCTTATTTTGAAAACACCAGTTTTTATGTTCCTACTACAAGACTGCTAACAAAACTAGGCCTGTTTTGTATAGTAATTTAGGAATATATCTTTTGCCCAAAATTGACATATTATTATAAGAAAGTGTTGAGAATAAATCAAAGAATTGAACTGTATACTTGTAAATTATTATTTTATAAAAGTATTTGACTTAGCTTTACTTGAATTACAAAATGAGATGAAACAAATGAAACCCCGCGGCGATAAAGGACATACAAAAAATGACTTATGGACAGCATGGGAAGTGTACATGAAAGTGTGGGGGGTGGTACATGGGTTGAGATCACTATCACGACGCTTTAACATCGTTTGTTTTCATTATTTCTAATATTGGAATATGATATGGAACTTAGTATTGTTAAGTTTTAGTTATTTAAGTATGTAAATATTTAATTCTATGTTTTCCCTCAATAACGCGATATTTGTAGCTACCTTACGCATTATTAACCTACATAAAACACAATGCCCCCTAAAAGAAAATCTTTAGCAGATAAAGCTCAAGAAAAGAAAAGAACGAGAACTAGAAACCCCCGAATCGCGGGAATTACAAAATAATGTTTCACTGGCTAAACCTTCTGCTTTCTTCCTTACTAGTACACTATTTTTAACCTAAGCTCAAAACCACATTTCTTATTTCAACGAGCAAGGTCTACTGTTCACAGAACTACTAGTATTAACTTTTTCACTTGTTTGATTAGAGAAATTCTTGTAAAGTGTGGCAGGTTCTTCGTGAAACACAGAATCTTGTATACTGGAATAATTGTGTATGTGAGAGAAAGTAACTCAAGGAATATTTCGGCACGTATCTTTGGTGTCTATCAGTAATAAAAGTTAGTATGGAGTTAATTTTACCACTTTTATCAATTTTTGAAGTGAAAACTTCTTATGGCCTGTGCGGCATTTTTTGCGTGGGTATTCGAATGAAATCTCGCGCACCGTACGTACCACAATCGAATCACGATATAAAATACATGCATGCTTCCTCAATTTTTAAGTTGTGTTAAAGTAGCTTATTTGGTAGTAATTCTGAAATGGACATTGTGCTTCCTAATTTTGTAAGTTGTGTTAAAATAGTTTACTTGGTAGTGTTAAAATAATCAAATTTCAGATTAAACCAATATGACCAACGATTTATATTCATTACAGTTGTCACTTCTGTCGGCAGTCCCACGACTGCTTTCTTTAATTTTTTTTAGTGTTAATATTTTTTCAAGTTTATGAATAGTTTGGACAGATTTCTTCAGCTTAAATTCTCAATTTTTTTAATGTTTGAGTCCAATAATAAAATTAGAATTTTTATCTAAACATCAATTTTTTAAGACAGAAAACAAACGATACTTAATTTTCTACTTTATTGTTCGCAAATTGTAATCGGTTTTAATAACCTGTATTTTTGCAAAGATATTTTTGTTTGACTTTTGTTAAATAAGTGATTACGTTTTGGAATTTAATGTATTCATTATTTGTATACCTGATTTTGCCTTCAAGGTTAACATAAATGATTCCTTACTGATCTTATATTTAAGTTGTATTTAATTTCATATGAAAAAGCCTGTTAATTTATGTACACCTGACTCGATTTTTAAGATAAAAATATAAATTTATTCACTTATGTAAATTGTTTAACTGGAAATTTGTGCTTCGATGGGGGTGGACGTAATATTGGAATATTTCCTCACTGCAGTAAACCACGAACAATAGAGGATATAGAATAAAAACAGTCAACAAGTGAATCACACGGAGTGCTTAGAAGGTCTCGCTGTTATTTTTGACTTGAAGTTCGCCAGAGAGTTAAATAGTGTAATTAGATTGTTACCACCTCAGTGAGTCCAGCGTCGCCATTTTATTGGTCTGGACACCCCCTTCCCCTCTTTGGCGCTCATTGTTTTAAAATAATTATATCCCCTTAAGTAATAAGAAGGTATTATATTCACGGAATCACGGTTTGAGTTTTAAAAAGTGTTAAATTTGTAATGTAAATTTCTAAAAAAACACTACAGAAGACCAGAAATTTATTTTGTTAATAACAAAAGCAACAGTTTTTTATTTTCTCTGTAGCTAAAAGATAACAGAGATATTGGCAAAAAACGAAAAATAGACAACTATTTCTTGGTAGTTGTCAACAATACCCACAATATTGAAAAATAGAAGATGTTTTAAGTACTAAAATTGCTAACAATGATGTTAGAATCATTGTTGCTCTTTCCTTTGAAAAGTAAATAGTTAATGCATTACATCCAATAAATTATTTGGTTCATAATTGTGAAAGGTTTAGCAACAGAAAGTTTAAACTGAAAATCGTCATTCATCGTGGTAATTATTGCCATTCAATATTAATCAAAATTACTCAAATAATGAACATAATGATATGTATTTTACGTAAATGATCAAGCCATAGATGGTTCCACCACCGCTCGCGGCGAATCAAATGCAAACAGATTATTGTATGCGCGATATATTCACGGAAATTACTTTTAGGACAGGGTTATTTGAACCGGGATAAGGTGGGGGGTAGTAGTGACCTGGATCCTGACGCATGCGCAGTAGGCTATTGCCAGAGTTTTTGCGTTAATGATATTAATTGTTTACATAATAAATATAAGATTACTATACTCTTACTAATATAAAAGTCATAGATCCAGTTAGCTGAGTATATATTAATACCTATTGGTTGCCATAGTTACTACTACCGCATTAAATAACCTGCTGTAAGAGATGTTTTTTGTTTGTGTTTTTTTTGTAAATACCAAAATTAAGTGTCCCTAAACAAGTATAACCCTATGCTACTCATCAAAGTCTTAATTATCCTCCAATGGAGATAGATTCAGTATGTTCTGCGATTGTTCAGAATTTTTCCACAAACTAGTGTAGAAACCAAGCTTACCTCTTTTAGAGACAATGAAATGTGACGTTTTAAAGTTTATTAAAATATCCAAGACATTGGAAGTGGTTATACGCTGTGGTTATTATGATAGCGAAAATAAGGAAGGATTTGATTGGTAGAAACTATTCATATCATCCAATTTCCCTTCTGCCTACTGTTTCAAAACTATTTGAACTATAATGTTAAAACGATTGAAACCATTTATAGAAGAAATACAGCTGATTTCTACCTATCAGTTTGGTTTCACGAATAGTCTTCAACTGTTGACCAACTTCAAGATTTGTGCTAGATTTGGATGTCTCGAAGACATTTGATACATTTTGCATGAAGAACTACTGTATTCGTCAGTTAAATATTCGCCACAACAGTTTTTAAAGTGATAACTTCTATTGGCCCGTTGCTTGTCTATGTTTCTGAAATATCGCGTCACGCAAACTTTTTGCGTAGACACAAGTCAGATCGTGTAGAGGGAATAGATGATATATAGTATATAATAATACGTTATTATAGTTATTATAATAATATTATATTATAATAAATATGCGAAAAATAGTGACCATTATAATGTAAGCTTTATTTATTTAGTGACTAATGATTTTGAGTGAGGTATTAGTGTATGCACTCTACATAGAATTCTAAGAATAATTCAATATGTAAGGGATAATTGTTATAATAATTATTATAATATTATAATAACGTATTATAATATATTATGTATCGTCTCCAAGCGCTTACTTGTCTATATATAGGCTACTATTAGCTGACAGGACAAAGTTCGCTATTGCAATAATATGGTTACCTACAGCAAATGTTACATCTTAAAGTATTTTAGCTGATTTTGTGTGTATTTCGAACAGTGTTTTTTTTACCGCTTGCCTGTGTGCTTTTACGCGATTTGTATATTATTAAAACAATTTCGTCTTTTTTTCCCTCGTTTTTTGGTATTTGTTCTGGTATTCTATGTAGAGTGCATACACTAATACCTCAATCAAAATCATTAGTCACTAAATAAATACTGCTTGCATTATAATAATCACTATTTTTCAAAATACTTATGAATGACGATTGACACCAGGCCAAGATAGAAGTCGCGTGTCAAAATGGGGAAAGTGAACTGAATTTGAAATATAGAAGAATGCAGACTAAACTTTACCAAACAAAATACCGTTCATTTACCAATAAAAAAACTACACAAGCAACTTTTAAAACCAGTCTGGATGTAAATAGTGCAAGTTTAGCGATGCGCCAAGAAATAGAATGTAAAAACAATTCAAATCTTTCAAAATAAGGTACTACGAGGTATTATTGGTACACCGTGGTATGACAGAAATGATAACGTTAACAGCAATAAGGTTTATGCCAGGCATAAACACAGTCTTCACTGAGTACTGCTTTGTAGGAGATGCTCAGAATCAAAAGGGGAGCAAGTCTTTGGACCCGGTGCAGTGATTCTTTAGTTCCTATAAAACCGCAATATTATGTGCGAGTACTTGGTAGGAGTCACTCATTGGAACGGCTTCTAAAATACGCTCGTATATTTTCAATTACATTGATAAAAAAAACAAACTACTAGATAAAACTAATTTTACCTTAAATCCTGTGTGACTTCATTCAGCGTACGTCTATCACGCGTTTCGAAACATATGTTTCATCATCAGGTATTAAAACGTTCACAATCATTACTAGATAAGTTCTCTGTACTTAGTTGTATTAAACTAGTAGTTCTGTGAACAGTAGACCTCGCTCGTTGAAATAACAAATGTGGTTTTGAGCTTAGGTTAAAAATAGTGTGCAAGTAAGGAAGTAAGCACAAGGTTTAGCCAGTGAAACATTATTTACAATTCCCGCGATTTCTAGTTCTCTTTTTTATTTCTTTTCTTGAGCTCTAACTGCCAAAGATTTTCTTTTAGAGGCATTGTGTTTTATTTAGGTTAATAATGCGTAAGATAGCTAAAAATATCGTGTTATAGAGGGACAACATACAATTACATATTTATATACTTCAATAACTCAAACTTAACAATGTATCATAAGTTACCTTAAGTTCCGTATCATATTCCAATATTAGAAATAATAAAAACAAACGATGTTAAAACGTCGTGATAGTGATCTCAACCAATATGTACCAACACTTCCCACGGTGTCCTACGATCATTTTTTGTATGACCTTTATCGCCGCGAAGTTTCATTTATTTCATCTCATTTTGTAATTCAAGTAAAGCTAAGTCAAATACTTTTATGAAATTTACAATGATAATTTACAGGTATACAGTTAAATTCTTTGATTTATCCTCTACACTTTCTTATACTAATACTGTATGTCATTTTTGGGCAAATTATATATTCCTAAATTACCATTCAAAACAGGCCTAGTTTTGTTAGCAGTCTTGTAGTAGGAACATAAAAACTGATGTTTTCAAAATAAGAAATTTGAAATTGATAAATATTTTTATACAATTCTATTTAGAACTAAATTACGAAACTTTTTTACATTTATGAAAAAAATTACAATAATTTTTACTACTTTTTATGTAGGCCTAAAGTTAAATATTTTCTTTTCGTTACTGAACGTGATTGTTTCTTGAGCTAATAACTTTCTTAATTTTACTTCAATAATTTTTTTACTGGCATATATGAATTCTTTAAACCTTTATCTACACAAAAGCTATGGAAGACTTTTGAATTGTTTTAGAATAAACGTATAAAACTTGGTTTAAATACAAAAACTTGGACGATTTTTAACAAATTTGAGGTTTATGGCCATTTTGTGAGCTTACCGTTAGAGATACGGGAAAAAAATCAAGAATACAATTTTGTTTAAAATTTAATTTGCTACCTGCAAAATGTTATTAGTTTTTAAATTCTACTTATGGTTAAGCCACAAACTGGCTTTGGAAAAAAGCTTACACTGAGAGAAACGGTCCGGCCACCATTTTTATTTTATTTAAGGGGTTAAAAATGAAAAATAGAAAAAACCGTATATATACATGGCTCGGCCTAAGAATAAGGAACATTCATGCAAAAAATCATCAAAATCGGTCAAGGCGTTTGGCCGTAAACGAGAGACAGACACACAGACGAAATGCCGAACGGTCGAGTTAAAACGGAGACCTCGCTTACGCTCGGTCAAATAATAAATTACTAAAGACCTCGTTGTGACAAAAACCTAACTACATTTATTACATTTCTTGCAAATAATATTAAATCAGAGAATGCAGTTTTTCTTAAGTAGGCCTATCCCCAAAATCAAAAGTTATTTTTGGGGTTACACAATTGTCTGTATCATGTATGCACGTGGTAGATGTATTGTGTTTCCTATGCTCTTATTTGCTTCATTTGCTCTTTTAATCTGGCAGTATATATTTTGACCTAATCGATTTATATATAATCCAGTAAAGGAAGGAGCCGCGATAAATGGGTTAATCATTGATAAACTTTGTTGTTTTCCTTCCTTTTAGGCGGATGGAACTTTCCCGCCGGATATTTCTCTATTCTTTCATTTCATTCGCAGTTTTTCAATTCATTCTGCAAATTTATAAACAGTAACTCAACTTTGATTTGACAAAACTGTTTTAAGTAATTCGATGAACATGAAAGCAACAATAGAGATATTATATACATTTCTTTTTCAAACGCGAGTATATGCAAACAGTTACTGTATGTAAATGTATTATTTATATTTATTACCAGTATAAGAAAATTTCGTACAATGGAATACATAATGATCCGAGAAAGTATTTCGCATGTGAAAATTGCAGGTTAAGAAACGAAACCTACATTACACTCCACACTAAGTACAAGTCTTACTATTGGATTTGTATTATATACCCTCCTCTTAACTGCAGCACACAATATGTTTAAACAATCATATTTATTAAAAAAAATGCTTTACCTGTATCTCTCTATTATATTAAAATCCGGTTATTTACGTAACAACTCTGGCCTATTGCGCATGCGTCACTATCCTGATCCCCACCACCCCACCCTATCCAAGTGCCTATGTTCTAATCAATCGTTATTTCCGTGAAAATGTCAAAGTATACTATAATCTTTTGGCATTTTCTTCGAGAATATTTATGGGGAGCGAGCTTCAAAGCAGGGATTCGACGCTAAACATGATGAGCGAAGCGAGCTTGTGGTGGAGCCCTCTAGTGTTTATGTAATCAATTTTGTTCTGTAACTTTATGCTGTAAAAATAACAACAATTTAATCATATATTGGGATTTTGAAAAGACAAAATGAACATGTTTGGAAATGCAATACATCTAAATGATGTTCTAGGCTTCAAACTGTATGATAACTGACACAATCTGAATATTGTTTAACTTAATAATACCATGGTTTTACCAATACAATAATTAATTCCTACATTATTACGTGAAACAACATTAAAGGTTCGTTTGGAATATGTCACGGACTAACTTAATAAATTAAATAAATAATTTGAATTCGTCAATTAACTAATCGCGCATGCTAATTGCGTTATGCCTATTTTAATAGTCGTCACAGGGTCTGCAATACATAGTAATTTTGTCACGTCCCTCGCGTTCTCCATACATCGCGTGTCGGTTGCACTTCATACATTAACACAGCTATAAAGGTAAATTATACGAATTGTTTGACTCTTTACCGAGTATGTTTACCTGATTTGGAAGTTTTAAAAGAAGGAATTGATTAGGACTAGTCAACGTGATTTAATTTTGTTGATGAAACATTAACTTGCATTAAAATTTCGAGGTTTAAATGTTTTAGTTACTGTACTGTGTGTAGTACAGTACTGATCCAAAGTGTGAACATTGGCTGGCACGATAGTCACTAGACATAGAGGTGGGACAATGGACCAAAAGACTAATTCCAGACGTAGGGAAATGGTCCGAAAGGAAACATGGAGAGATGGACTATTACACAATCCAGCGGTTCACGGGACATGGCGAATTCGGGGTCCATCTGCACCGTTTCAAACTTCGGGATGACCCCTAGGTGTAAATACTGCGGAGAAGAAGATTCCGTGGAACATACGTTCTTCCATTTTCAACGATGGCAGAAAGATAGTTATGCTCTGGAGAAAAAGGTAGGGATAATACCAGATGTGGTATCTAATGCCAATTTTATGATGGCCAAGGAATACCAGTGGCGAGAAGTTGCAAGATGGGCAATATCGGTATTGAGCCAAAAGAAAGAAGGTAGTAAAATTATAATACAGGCGGAAAAAATACAGATCCTCATATAAAGCCTTTAAGCATGATGTGCACAGTTTAATAAACGATCAGCTAAATTTCTCTTCAAATAAATTATACGATACAGCCATTAAAATCCAAGATAATAATCTTTAAACACCGCTGCGGAGATATGAGACTTCAGCCGTCGTAGGTCTCTTTCACACCTACCCGGATGTCGTGTAACCGACATCTAGCCGATATTTAGCCGACGTTTATGACCGCCTTGACGCCATGACCGCCTTTTTATCGTTTACACGACCACGACATTTGTCGGGCAAATGTGAAAACTGTCGTACACTCTTCGTCCCGATTGTCGTCAAATAGGCCCTAGGGCATTGCAACGATGCGCATCGAATCTATCGCTAGCGCTAATTTATATGTTTCAGTTTTGTGTTTTGTCCGTAATATATTTTGTTAAATCTTAATGTGTTAATGCTCTCGGTTGAGTAATATAAATATAAATACGATGAAGATAGAGCAAATCCTCTGAAACGTGTCAGTTTGAATAAGAAGAAGTCACGTGATGGAACCAAAATAAGGTAAATCATTGTTATATGTAAAATGAAAATTTTAAGGCTCTAGTTAGTTCTAGAAAAGCTGTACGTTGTACGTTGATTATGAATAAGTCTGTCAATCAGTCTGGATTTCTTCTGTTTTAAATACAGATGTTCTCAATGAAATTCAGGTGGTAGAGAAAACACCGAACATTTTCGGACTCATGTTATATCCTGGCGGAAATTCGTCGAAACAACATACTATCAAGGGAGGGCGTTATTGAATATCCAAAAGATCAAAACTGGCGTTCCTTAATACATTACATGTATGTGAGACAAAAATATATATATGTGTACTCCACATTATTAATGGTGGAGTATACTTATTAATTAATGTGTTCCCCTCGTTAAGCTATTTTATTTAAGTTGTTTTATTTCTCCCTATCTATAACAGTGTCAATGATAAAGTACGATCGAAGGACTTCCATTTTATAACTGTAGGAGTTAATGATTGTTTTGTTTTTTGTTTCATGAGTTTATTCCACTGTTTCTAATAGGAGATACTGAAAGTTTTTATTTGATTTATTCGTATTATAAATTATTAGAACAATGTTTTGTTGACAATAGTTTAAAACGGTATGGAAATCTCGCTACTGCAGCTGACATCTGTGGTCATGCTATGTATGCATTCGTTTTTAAACCTCCTTGTTTTACGTAAAACGTGGTATTAGTAAATTTTCATATGAAAGATGAGCTATTGTAGGGACTTTTATTGTGAGACGTATGGCGGGAGGGGTCAATGAGCACCGATCATAGTCACCAGAACACGTTTTGTGGTGTCATTAAACATTGATTATATATACATA
>JAGFPH010000927.1:83394-94980 GCA_018207615.1 Philaenus spumarius
CAGTCATCCATCTTGCGAGGTCGTCTGGACATTAAAAGTTGTTACAGGCACACAAACACGAACATCCGTCACCGCATTTCGCCCGGCATCGGCGTGTGGTGCTAGAAGTTCGTTGTAACTGAGGATGAATGCTTGAGTCATCTGAAACCGCGGTAGTATAAATACCGAAAAGTGGATCATTATACGGATAAATAAGGTATTTGTAAGGTACTTAATAACGTATATTAAATAAAATATCTCGACAGATGTCTCTGGCACGAGTCTTTGTCGCCTGACGGTGCCGTATTGTTCGGAAGGCTACCTTTTCACAACATAATCAGAACTGTTGAATTCTGAAATCGAATTCGGATTTAGACTCACTTAATGTTGGATCAGGTCATAGAAATAACGATAAAACATTTCTCACTTTCTCGAGGGTGGTACATCTCCTTGGAGTTACTCCTAGTTTTTAGCCAGTTTTCGATTTCCATGTAGATTTATATTTAAGGTGATCCGCTACCAAAAACATACTTTTTATGTATTTTTATGATTTAACCTTTGAATTAATTTGTATACTGTTTAGTACAACTAAAAATAATGATTGGGGGGGGGGGGCATTTTCCCCGCACGCGTATGAATTTTTAAAAAAAAAATTTAAATTTTTTTATAGTTTTTTGAGATTTTTTTTATTTTGAATAACTTTTTTGTTTTTTAACCAATTTATATAATGTTTTTAATATTTTATAGCCTATAATATAAAGAAACTTTTTGGGTATGGAAAACCATGTACTGTTTCTAACAAAAATGTTATAAGGTTATATTATTTTAAAATGTATTTAGTCTTTAATTTAATGTTAATTTAGTATTTTTATGGCTATACTGTTTTCCATATTAAAAACTCTTTTAAATAGGCCTATATCCAAAATAAAGTGGTAAAAATTTCAAAGTCCTAGGTCTAATACTTAAGATTTTATTCAAACATAAGTACATCCAAACTTGGAAAAAGTCAACTTTCGGGAAACGGAGTTCAAGCTTTAAACACTGTGTAATCGCGAATTGCACTACCTTCTTATTTTATTATTTTTTTTAAATATGAATAAAATTATCACAAAATCCTAAATATTTGCACATATACTCAGAAAATTATGTAAAATACAAAAATTAAAATAAAAAACTTCAAAAAAAATTCTGATTTTTCCCTTGACGTTGATATTGGCCTTGCTAAATCCTGCTTATCCCAAATCAAAGTAAAGAGTGAGCCATAAAAACCGACCGATTTATGTACTGTAATTTCTCAGCTGTTATAATATTGTTGAAGAGTGCATTGCTGCGGTAATAACTGTTTAGTTAATGCCATTTTGAGGTTAGTTAACATGGATCATCAGTGGTTAGTGCATCATCGTCATAGAATAGAGTCATTTTTCAAAAGTAATGAATCTGTGATTCCTACACAACGTCGGTCGTCATGGTGCCAATCCAAGTCGAAAAACTATTCTAAGGTTGATAATTTCCGGAACACGGCTTCTGCACTCAAAATCAAATCTAGTGGCAGACCTCGGACAGTTCGAACGCCGGAAAAAATTGATATGGTTCGCGCAAGTGTGCTGCAGAGTCCTAAGCGCTCAGCCCGTAAACAATCAATTGCGTTGGCAATTTCGAATACTTCTGTCCGCAGAATATTGCATTTGGATTTAAATTTCCACAGCTATAAAATAGTGATGGCACAAACATAACCACGAGAAGATTTCGATCGCGCCTTACCATGTGCCATATACTATTGCAGCTTGTGAATGAAGCGAATCTTCTTCAAGTACTGGTCACGTCGGTTGAAACTTATTTTGAATTGTCGGGAAAAGTTAATAAACAGAATTTTTGATATTGGTCTGCCGAGAATCCAAGAGAATTTCACGGCCTGACCTCTGGTGACTGTTAGCTATGGGGCTATCTAAAGAGTAAAGTCTTCGTTTCTAAGCCCCAAAATATTGCTGAACTAAAACAGTGCATAAGGAACGAGATCGCTGCAATTCCTCTGTCAATGTTGCAGAAGGTTACAGCGAGTATGCAGAAGAGGTGGGAGGCCTGTGTGTATATAGAAGGACGACACTTGACGGATGTTATCTATCATAAGTAGAAATTGCAAAATCATGTAAATATTTTAGTTTGGTTTGTAACATTAAACTATGTTTAGTTATCGAGTTATTTTTTTTTTTAAATGTCCTGGTTTTTTAGCTCACCCCGTACTTAATTCTGCAGCCAAGGTGTTGTGGTGTATTAAAGAAACACATTCATATTCATGACCCATATTAATTGAGATGTAACTTCCTTTTAACCCATCACTGTGCACACACCTTTTGGGCAGCTATTTTAGTTTGGTTGGTTCCAGAAACGCTTATAATTATGAATGCATTTCCAATAGTAATGTTTTATTAAAGCTTTTATTTTGTAAACTTAGAGCTGTTGATTTTAAAACGAAAATTACTGAAGACTGTTATCCCCCGTCGCCGTGGAACTGTTGAAAAATTACTCCCTTCCTGTTTCCCAAGGGAGTATAAAAGTAAGAGTTTCATTTGCATAATATACGATTCGTTTTCTGTGGTAGACGCGTAAACATATGTTGTAATCTGTGTTTAGAGATTTGCTACCGTAAAATTATATACAGGGTGTAAAAATACCTTTCAGTACTTTGGGATATGATTCCTAATACAAAAAGGAAGAAAAAAGTTCATATAAACAAAGGCCCGAAAATTTTTCGTTTTCCAGATATTTGCCATTTTGTTTTTTGTACAACATAATTCATAACTAGAGAACGGTTCAAACTTGGCATGAATTTTAACCTAACAATGATATATCTCAAGAAAAATAAGCGATTAAATCCCATCATGCGTTTCAAAATGGCGGATGTTTGAAAGTGTCAAACCTAAACTACTCACAAACTGTACATTTTAACAAAAAATGTCAAGACACCTTTTTTGTAGCGCTTTTGACTCTTTATCGGATGGTGTATCTGTCAAAAAAATCGGATGAAGGACAATAGTTATGTGTAATAATTGGTTTGTTCAACCCGGCATCCTATACCAACACAGTAAATACTATAATATTGTATGTACATTTGCTGTCATTATCTTACTTAGCTATTATCCTTCATCCGATTGACAGTTACACCACCCGATAGGGAATCAAAAGGGCAACAAAAAACGTGTATTGACATTTTTTGTTAAAATGTACGGTGTTTGAGTAATTTAGGTTTGAAATTTTCAAACAGCCGCCATTTTTAAACGCATGATTGGATTTAATCTCTTTTTTTAGGTTAATCATTGTTAGGTTAAACTTCATGCCAAGTTTGAACTCAGTCAAACCCTTCTCTAGATATATATTATTTTGTACAAAAAACAAAATGGCGGATATATGGAAAACGAAGCGTTTTTGAGCCTATGTTTATGTGAACATTTTTCTTCCTTTTTGTATGAGGAATCATATCCCAAAGTCCTGAAAGGTTTTTTTTACGCCCTGTATAAAATTTGTTTTAGTCGACTATTTTAAAATTTGTTGTCACACATTCGTACACATTTCTTGAAATATTAGGATTGGTTGCCAGAGTAAAAAATGTGTAGCATTGCCTTTAAAAACAGTATACATTTTGTTATAAAGTCTTTTGAAAGAAGTAGCCTAGGTATAAATTTAAAATCATCAACTGCAGTACTGAATGTTTAGTAATTGCTTAATTGGGAGTATGTTTTTTTATAAAAATGTATTTAAAACAATTGCGTTTAATTGATTTCTTTAATATTCATCTCAGATTGAAATCCACTACAAATTTTGTTATTAAATTTTTTTATTGACTAGAAATTTAACTAATATTTTATTTATTTGTCTAGTAACATGCTTGCTAGAAGGCCCGAGTAAAGCTGTTGTGGCCGTTAAAAAGAGAGAGGAAAACACTTAATTATTCTTTATAATCAATGAACTACACACAATCCATATTAGGTTACTTATCCAATACGGTTCATAGTAAATAAACGGTACCAGGAACTGGCACATACTTTCTCACAAATACATTTAAATTACTAAACAGATTCACTGTGACTTGTAGGGTGGGGTAGGAGAGTTTTTTTATTAAAGTTGGAGATTAACTAATAAATATTATTATTATTATTATTATTATCTAGAGAGAAAACTATTCGATCGATTTCGAAAAAATTTGCACCAAACACGTCAATTAGGTCTTCATAGATGCACGTAAAATGGTTTTGAAATTTTTTTTTAAACAACCCGCTTTATGGCCAAAAAACCCTCAAAAACAGTTATTATTATTATTAGCTAAACGAGAATTTTTAGAAAGACGCGGGTTTCTGTATATGGTAGGGCACATTAAAGGCTACAAATAAGCCAAATTTTATCAAAATCGTTAGAGCCGTTTTTTAATAAAAAAATAATAACTGATTTTTTGGCCAAAAATGGGGTTGTTTTTCAAAATTGTTCAAAACCCTTTTCGTGCATCTATACAGGCGTACTGGACATGTCTGGTGCAAATTTGGTTGAAATCGATGGAATAGTTTTCTCTCTAGCTTTGTATACTTTTATTAAAGTAGGCGATTAACTAATAAATATTATTATTATTAGCTAGAGAGAAAACTATTCGATCGATTTCATACAAATTTGCACCAAACACGTCAATTAGGTCTTTATAGATGCACGTAAAAAGGTTTTGAAAAATTTTGAAAAACAACCCCCTTTATGGCCAAAAAACCCCCAAAAATCAGTTATTATTATTATTATTATTAGCTAAACGAGAATTTTTAGAAAGATGCGGGTTTTTGTATATGGTAGGGCACATTAAAGGCTACAAATAAGCCAAATTTTATCAAAATCGTTAGAGCCGTTTTTTTATAAAAATATAATAACTGATTTTTTGGGGGTTTTTTGGCCAAAAAGGGGGTTGTTTTTCAAAATTGTTCAAAACCCTTTTTCGTGCATCTATACAGGCGTACTGGACATGTCTTGTGCAAATTTGGTTGAAATCGATCGAATAGTTTTCTCTCTAGCTTTGTCTACATACAGACATACATACAGACATACAGACATACATACAGACAGACATTTTGTAAAAACCACTTTTTTGGACTCAGGGGGTCCCAAAACGGATATTTCCACAAAAATCTCAACATCGATTTTTTTTGCGATCACTTTACTTTCTCTATACCGTACTATAGTATAGTGAGAAAGTAAAACAAACATGCCATATTTACAACAACAAGTAGCTAGATAGCCTAGACTTAGGGTTTTAATTGATATCGAACTTTATATTTAAACTAGTGGACCCGGCAATGCTTCGCTATTGCTTAATTTGAAACTTTGAAAGCCTGTAATTCGTATCCCGTGTAATTCAACATCCTGTAATTTGTATCCCGTGTAATTCAACATAGGCCTAATGTGTGTTACACATAATTAATAAAACAACTACAACTGATTTGAATCAAAAGTTTAATACAATTTTAGGTTAGGCCTTTAAAACCTATGAAATATAATAATTCAAACATCTAATATTACAATTTAACATTATATTATTGTTACACATTATAAATAAAACAGCTTATTTGGACCAAAGGTTTAACACAATTTTAGGTTAGGCCTATTATTATAAAATCAACACACTTTTTTTGAAAGAGTTTGGAATTATCACCATAGTAACCAGAATAACACATTAATAAATACGAATCAGCTGTTTTATCTTTTATATGGCTGCTTATGGGAGGGATGAATTTTCGCATTTTCTACCCTTTAAATTCAAAATTTTGCAAAATCCTTTCTTAGCACGCCTCTACATTATTGGACGGATGTACCTTCCAAATTTCAAGTCTCTAGCTTTAATAGAATCGGCTCTGCGTTGATCGTCAGTCAGGACATTGCATTTTATATAAGAGATCTTATTCCTTCCTACTGTAGAACCTACTGATAATAGGTCTACTTACTACTAAATAAATATAACATAATCTTAGTCACAAGCTTGTTTTCTTTATGCGACACAGCCTACACAACAAATATATTTTACATTTAACTTTTTATTTTCCTGAAGATAGATATTTTATTTAAAAAAATATAAACACACTTATAAACATTAATATACATATTCTTTCTCTCCCTCAAACACACACATACCATTCATACCTCTTTGTTCAGTAATTTCTGTGGTTCCAAGTAATCCGAGAGATTGTTGCCAGCAATTGCTTTTTCCACATTCTCAAATTTTTTTATTCATACCGAAACAGCTTGGTCCAAGTAAAAGTGGTATAAGTTTATTATACAACACAACACTCCCTGTTGTATCCCCTCTGTGAATCCCCGAGTCCTCGGACACGTCAAAAACAAATGTATTGCCGATACTTCTTCTCCGCAAAGAGCACATCGCCCTCTATCTACGCTGTCACCCGCCCATAGTTGCCATAACCTAGTCGAAACCATGCCATAGCCATTATCTTTCCCTTTTGTCAAAGTTACGTAAATATTTTCTTGGTTTAAAAACTTTTCTATCTTCTAGCTTCACAAGTTCTAGCGATGTTTTAGTTTGTATTTCCTCCCATAGGCTATTATTTCAATTTCGATATCTTTTACTTTTCATTTTATAATTTTTCCTAAACTTTTATTTTCTATTGTTCCATTTAAATCCCTAGTTAAGCCTAATTTATTAATTGTGTTTTTAAATTTGTTAATCCAGAATTTATCATTATTTGCCGTATTAATTTGAAAATCAAAACACTTCCGCACCAGTTCCCCTTCATTACACTAATTAATATAATATAATATAAACTCTTATAAAGTCAAATTTCTTTGTTCAACTTCAGGTTTAAAAAAAATAAGAGATACATAACACATTTTTGCTAGCCTTTACTCGAAGCGATTTCAAACTTCGTCTTTTATTTTGCTTAAAGACAAAAAACCTTATGAGATATCATGAGAATATATTGCTTGTAAATTACATGTAATTACGTACAACTACGACTGAAAATAATTAACAATACTAGAAAGCAATATTTAAAACTTTAAAATAATTTTAAATCTTAAAATTAATTAACGAGTAATAATACATAAAACAACATAAACGCAAAACTAATAAAGAACTGTAAGCTTTAGAGACAAAATTAAGCACCCGTAAACTCTTAACAGTAAAACATAATAACAACAAAACACAAAAAAGAAAACATTTAGCATAACATACAGAAATAGCGTGTATTTATTTTCTAAGTACAGTACTTTTAATGAGATTTTTAATCACCCTTATAGTGAAGGTGATATGTAACAATAATATTTTAATGTACTTGGGGTGTGTGTGTGTATATCTATCTATATATATATAGATATATATGTGTTTAGTTGGTTTGTGTACGCTTCAAAAACTCAAAAAGTTTTGCATCGATTGAGCTCAAATTTCGTCACAATATGCAACACGCTTTAACGAATGTTTGTATCTATTTTAAATCCCCGTCACAAGGGGATATGGGGGGTGAAAATGGGGATGAACAATCGAATATTTTCAAATATACCCAAATATGAATTGGTTGCTGAGGCAATTACAAATAAAAAATACACGTAACGAAAAATGAATTGGTTGTTATGGCAACGAAACATACAAAATACACGTAACGAAAAAGCGTTACCAAGTTGGTTGCTCTGACAATGAATGTAAATACATTCAAGGCACATGTGTTTTGGTTCATCAATCTAAAAATGTTTATTTCAAAGTGCCCTAAAAAATTGCTTCCAAATCGATTTCGTAAATTTAATTTTTTACAAAATTTTCTAAGATGGAGGAGTAAAAATCAAATTTACGATTTGTTAGGTCAAGCACTTTGAAATAAACATTTTTGTCTCTTGAAGTTTTTTCTTAAAACTCTTCCTTTTCGAGATATTAGCAACATTATGTCGATTTATTTCATCACGTTTAGGGCCGCCATTTTGTTTTGGGTGGTCCGATTTTTATTTTCTTTATGTCATTTTCCTGGTCTTAAATAGACCTTTAAAATGAAGTATCACATGATCATACGTCCCATTTAAAAATTTTGAGTTGCCCACAAAATCCCCCATTTTTAGGGGACACTCAAAATTTCCGATTGCTTTAAAATATACTATGGGTTAAGTTAGTATCGTTCCCCAAAGGATATTTGTTTGTTTTAACAAACACAAAAGTTAAAGGGGGGGGGGGGTGACTTTATAACCACCCTGTATATGTTTTGTTTAAGTACTGTAACTAGAAATATTAGACCTATGTGTGATTTGGGACCGTGAGGACGTTACTCCTCTCTTAATGAATACAGCTAGTCAACGGGCCATGTATGTTTATACAGTTTGAATTTGTGATTCACTAACGATTCGTACTATTTGACAAATCGATTGATTCACGACTCATTTTAAAAATAAATCGATTAATTAGGCGAACTGAACGAAATCTTCGTTTTGAATACATTCAAATGCACAATAAATAACCGATTCATTTGATTCAAATAAACGACTTCCGAGTCGGACGCAGTTGCTTAGTTATTTGTTCGGTTTCTGCAGTGATTATTTCCTATCCTATTGCAACACAATTGGTTCAATTTTAGAATTTTCTGCCTCTTAAATAAAATAAAGTCAACTTTATTATTCATTTAAATTCTACTATATTTTCTACAAATCTTTGTATATTAAAAAGTTTGTACATCTCTTTTATAGGTATAGAGTAAAATAATGATATATATGTACGTAGGAATTATTACCTATTGTGTAACAATGTACAATAGTGCAACCTAACGTTTTGAATAAAAGTAAATATTAAAAGAAGAAAACGTATAGTTACTACAATTAGTGTAGGAAATCCAAATAACTGACCTTAAATACGAGATAAATTAAAAATAAAACTAGAAAATAAAATGCCTTTTAAATATCTACTCGCATTACTGGTAGAATCTTCCGTGTACTTTACAATATTGAGACCAAAGTTGGACTAAGCCAGTTTCGGAATACAAAACAAAGTCCAAATAAAGATAATTTTCTTAGAAGCCATCGTTCAGAAGATACATACATTTTACTACAAACTACAAAATAACTCACCAATAAAGCAGTAACTAACTTCAGAAGCGTACCTATAAAATTATTTAACAGACATAAAGGCAAGGCAAGAGCGGGAAAATGTGCCAAACCGAACGATTGATTTGTGGAAATAATGACTTGAATGAATCAAATGCGCTAAATAAACCGATTCATTATTCGGTTCTTTTATGTGAGACGATTCAAACGATTCTATTCAAATAAAATAATCGTTTTGCCCATCACCAGTTCGAACATTAAAACTTTAACTTTCAGGTAATGATAATACGTCGGTATTTTCGTTTTAAAAGGAAAAAATTAACTGAATAGCCTATATTTGATAAACGAAAACGTCTGTGTTTCTTCCTGAAATACCCCGAGGTATTTAAAAGTATTAAATACTACAGGGCTCCGACCCCTGCTCTCTTCGCTCACAAAACCCCTCGGAGATTTGCGGCTTCTCCGATCGCTCCCCATCTGAACTCGCGGTGCCCCATCTACATTCTGCGTAGCAAATGAAAGAAGATTATTGTATACTCTAATATTTCCACGAAAATTACGATTTATTAGGACAGAGGCACTTGCATTGGGGAAGGGTGGTGGGGATAGTGACGACCTTGATCCTAACGCATGCTCAATAGTGCCTGAGGTTTTACCTAAATGACACAGTAATTGTTTTATACGATAAAGAGTTTATATTACAAATGAGCCTGGAAAAGATCCCGAACTAAATACTTATTTTCGTTTCAGTTATTCTAAAAGTATAATACATTCAAACCTAACCTTTTAATGCGATATTAGAAGTGGGAATAACAAAACGTGTGTTTGGCAAGTCGAGAATGCTTTTTCTGCTTCGTAGCCACAGCTGTGCACGAAATAATGAATATTAAAACCGCCGTTGTTTGCATTCACGCTTGAAATCATTATTTCTCCTCGGAAACAGCTTTACTTATTCTGATCTTTGTTTAACTTTAGTTGTTGGTTAACAGTTACAAGATGTTTAAACTAAAGGATGTATTTATATAACACGAAATGTGGACTCAATTTAGCGACGGACCTTGTGAGTAGCTTTGCGTACTGCCTTATAAATCCCAAGAATAGGGTGCTATGACACGTGATTCTTTATAACATGTAACAATTTCGGTGCCATATCCTATTACTTTAAATGAGCAATTCTTGTATCTTTATATCTGTCGCGGAACTCGAAAACGGCTCTAACGAATTCAAAGAAATTTTGTATTTAGGAGTAGTTTTGATTTTTAAGTAGGCTACACCCATATAGTTGTATTTCGTGTAAAAACGCAATTTTTTTAATAAATGTTTTAACGCAATTTTTTAGATAAAATCTAATTTAAAAGTTGAAAAATTTTAACATAGGGTCTTATGGGTTGCCATGTTGGTCACAAAATAACAATGAAATCTATACTAATATTATAAAGAGGTAAAGTTTGTTTGTTTGTTTGTTTGTTTGTATGTTTGTTTGTTTGTTTGTATGTAGGGGGTAATCTCTGGCACTACTGAACCGATTGAAAAAATAGTTTTACTAATAAAAAGCTACACTATCTCTGAGTAACATAGGCTATAACTCATTTCGATAAAAACCTTTTTTTATTTCAATATTTATAAATTTAATCGAAAAAATTCTTAGGTTATTCCTAGAATGATAAACCAACACATGTATTTACATTTATTACCATAGCAACCAATTGAATAAAATAACAGACAATATATTTGCTCCAATATTTCCATTAACAGCTGGTTTCAAAATTTGAAGCAATTATTTTTGTATTTCTAGCTTTTAGGTTAGGATTTTAAAGAGTAGACTGAGCCTTGCTGGTTCTTTTAACCGTTATTATAACTGCTGTTATGAAATATATGAAATAATTTAATTTGAACATTTAACATTATTTACCATCTTAGTTTTGAGGTTATTATTAATCATACACCTTTATTATAAATAAAACATAACATATGTTTTTAGAAGGTTACGTTGGGGGTTGGCGTGCGGAGCACGCAGGGGTCTCCCCTAGTAGTCAATAAAGCGATCAAAACAGCTGTTTATAAACAAGCCAATTTATACTGTTTTAGCACGTTGGAAATAGAGTGGAATAGAACTGAGATTGAGTATTATCCTAAATTATCCTAAAGCTGTTCATTGGATAGTTTTTAATTACTGTTGAAAAACTAGCTAATTTATACTGTTTTTTCACGTTGGAATTAGAGTAAATTGGGCCTGATTTAACAATTTATTTTGTCAAAAAAAAGGTAAACTTGGCAAAGATGGATAAATTCTAATAGTCAATTTCGCAATATAGGCCTGGTTCATTTCTGAAACAGAGTATTGAGGTTATGTTAATCCTGCAATAATTTTTACTATATTTAGGCCTGGTTTCAAAACTTTAGTTGACAGAAGATAGTAGAACTAGGACTAAAATCGTAATGAAAGCCTCTCACGTTTCTAAATCATGTATTTGAGGTTATAATTAATCTTGTAATTACTGCTAATATATTTAAGCCTGGTTTCATAATTTTACAACCCTATGTACAAAC
>JAGFPH010000927.1:95080-112071 GCA_018207615.1 Philaenus spumarius
AATATATTTAAGCCTGGTTTCATAATTTTACAACCCTATGTACAAACGAGCCAAAGATTAACAAGATTCTTTAGCGAATTTTCAAACTGCGAGCGAAGCGTCCAGGGGCAGAGTCCCTAGTGTTAACTATTAAGTTTTATGAATTTATTTAAAGTGAATTTATCAGCTTTAAAGGGAATCAAACCCGGTTTGCTTTACTTCCGCCCTCGTACCATAAAAGCGTATGCATTGTTACCTTTAAGTGATATATTTAAGGGTTAAGACTGAGTTTCATCAAACTTGGGTAGATTGTTTGTTTTTAAAAACTTGTTCTTCTGTATATAATATTGTGATAGAACATTTCAAGGTAGCTATTTAAAATTCGTTTTGTTCAAAATCCATGTTTGGTGTCCTTTGCAGGTTATTTACCGATCCGAAATCATTCCATAACATTGAAATTATCGGGGAAATGTTTTAAGGAGTTAGAGATGAAGCCAATGTACATACATTTGATTTTTAACGAATATTATTTTAGCGCCCTAAGGACATACAGGTAGCATAACATAATTTATTTATGTTTATTACTTTGTTGTAAGATAATTTTTTTAAATAGAATCGCCAATTTAGGTATTTAAACAATTAAAATAAACCGACAACAACTTAAGGCTCGGCTCCCTAAATTCACAACGGTGAAGTTGGGTACCAATTTCAATGTTAAATAACCAAAACATACCTTCACTATTAAGGATATTTTTGTTTTATTTTTGTCAAAAAACGAAAACTGTATTTTTTCCTTAAAGTTAAATAGATTGTGGGTGTTGATTGCTACGGTTTTTTTTTGCAATATCTCTTTTTGCAACTGAGTAAAAAATTAATTAAGTTTACTATTTGTATCATACGTTTATGAAAACAATAAAACGGGTTTTGAAAATGTAATCTGCAATTAACATCCGCATATGACAATACTTCAAAATGAAACCAAATTTTTTAATTTATTCCACGAATTAACGGAAAAAATGACTTATTCTGTAGCATTGCTCTTATGGTAATCAGATTCAATATGGCGGACAGGTTAGCGCCCCCCTTAAACAGTTTGGCACAACCGTCGAGATTTAAAAAAATAACATTGTAAATATGGGGAAGTGTTTTAAACTACATTTGATGTGTTTTTTCATTACCCAAATAATAAATTAATGGTAAATTAAATAAGGTTTAATTCATTTTTATTTCATAAATTTAGTAAATTTATGTGAAATCATTTGACTATGTCATATAGTTAATTTTTAGTACTTAAATTTAGTGAGACTTCAAATTTATAGCATTAATTGAACATTTGTGTAGTTCAATATCAATATGAAGGAAGTCTAAATCAACATACAAGTCATATGTACCGGTATTTAAGATAAGCCGTTTATTCGATACTCAGGTAAGTTAACCTTATACAATTAAAATGTTAGTATTTCGTGCAGATATACTTCAAAATAGCTTTCTATGTACAAGAACATTGTTAAAATTCGTCATATTTTAGAAATAAGACTCTTTAGGGTTGATAAACTGTACCTGTTTTAATATAGATTTCACTGTATTACTAAATGTCTAACACGGGCGAAAATGTTTATTTCAATTTGTTTTTAATGTATAAACAATCTAAGCACAAACGATTATAATAACTTCCACACGCATTATCGCCATTTTTCCGCACATAAACAGATTGAAAAGTAAGGCAAATCTATAAGACGAAATTAATGATCCACACGGGGAAACTCTAAGTAGCAGGGTGTAGGAAATGAGCATATAAAAGGAACACCAACAGGCGGTGATCGATAACGCATAGAACGAATATATCCTGACGTGTAAAAAGATTAATAGCAGCACACTGTGCCTAAGTTAACTAATCTACTGTTAATTTATACATGTGTGATTCATTTAGAGATTTTCTGCATCTTATTGGGAATTAATAGAAATATTAAGTATCGTACGTATTTGATTGTGTAAACTAGCTTGTATAGACATTTTAGTTGGTTAAATGTAGTTAACTAATCTACTATTTTAAAATCAAATGTAGTTTAAAACAATTTTAGATTTATGAGACGCGCGTCTTCGCCTCCCGTTTCCAATCTACACTCGCGGCGCAGTAGCGCAGAGTTTTTGCTTGAATGACAGGATTTTTTATAATATAGAGAGTTTAGGATAGGTATAGTTACAGGTGTTTTGTATTTCGTATATCCTTTATATTACAATTATTACTTTGACCCTTTTATATATAAGATATTGTGTAAATATGAGGAAGTGTTTTAAACTATATTTGATTTTAAAATACTAGGGCAGAGTTTTTGCTTGAACGACAGGAATTATAATATAGATAGTTATGAGATATTGTGATTACAGTTTGTCTTAGTTATAGGTCATAGTTATTGATATCTATATTTTTTAAACGTGCTACAATTTTCTAAACCCTAGTTCAGTTTATATTTTTGCCCGCAAATACATGTACTAATTGTTCCCCTTATATTGTTGTAACGATTACTGTGCTTTCAGGTTTTAAAAGTCTTTAAACATTTATCAAGCTTTTCTGTTAAAGGCTTTTTTGTGATCGTTTGAAACGAGAGTAGATACGGATTCTGCGATTAAACTCCATAGGAACGACTCCTTGAACTAAGTTCAGGAATTGTTTTCCTATCGTGTACGACAAAACGAATTGGATAAGAGACCCTTTTGTAGATGAACATTTAATAACTTTTAATCTTATTCGAGACAAGAAGATTTACTGTCGTATAATTAAGAGTTTTGTATAAAGACGCCGTAGAACATTTAGAACTGTCGTAAGGACTGTAACCGTAAATAATATTGTAAACAAATTATATTTATGCTTAAGTTAGTTTCTTTACTGCGTGACACGGTATTCCTAAGAGTCCTTCATCTAAATTTCTTATGTATTACAAATAATTTTATTTTAAGGTTACATTTTTAGTTTTTTTATAAATAAAGTCAGACCTAACAGGCCTTGCTACTCAGAAAATATGCGTTTAATCTGTAAAAAGAATAACTAAGTTACCAAAGTACAGCCTTTACTACAAAATACATAGAAATAACACTATCCAAATCCAGTATGTTGTTTTTTAGTTAAATTGTAATATTCATACAAACATACAACTTTTATTGAATTTGTTTATAATATAGTATTGGTTTACGAAAATCTCTTTGATACATTAAGTGCTATTGAAAATAACGTATTCGGTAATTTTATTGTCAATGCTGCACATGTGTCACTGTTAGAAATATATGTTTCAATGTAAATAACCTTAATTATTTATTATTTTGAGTATAAGTACTTATTGAGTATCAGTTTGCGGTGTGGCTTTACTACATGATTCCTTCTCAGCCAATCAATCACTCGCGACCCGATACATACATATATAATTTAGGGGATTCACTGGTCTAATCAGAGCGCTCGGAACTTTTCGGGTTCTTTCGGAATAGTTGATCGAATTATTAACGATAGCTTGCTGGTTAACCATCCCGATTCCAAAATGTGATTCCAATATGAATTTTCCTAAAGCATAGGTTAGCTTTAACAGTTTCTGGTCAGGAGTTACAATAATAATTACTTTGGTTATTGTATTGTTATTTTTAGTCATAATTGTATATATTTATAATTTAAAGCCTTATCAAAAGTTTGTTTGGGTATAAAATGTCTTGAGTTAGTATGCCGAAATTGAGGCACTAGGTATTAGTTGGCAGTATTCTATCCACGGAATGTGTTAAGTCTCGTGTGTACTTCACGTTATAAAATGGTAGCAGAGCGTGGTTTTGGTCTACGAATATCTGGGTTATGGACATATGACGTTTCAAAATATCTATATGGTTTAGGGATTAATTGTTGACTTTTCTTACGAGTTGTTGTAAACCGTAGATGACAGAATGTCGGAAATTGCCATTTAAATATGAAAAGTGATTGAGTTTCTATAGTTTTTTATCTTTAGGTAATTTTGTAAATTTCCTCCCGTTCAGAAGTCGTGGAGATTGTTGTTGGACATTAAGGAATTCCACAGATATACGTTTATAGCAAACTTCAATTTAAACTTGAAATTCATGTATACACTTTTTACTTTCTCACTATACACTAATAACTAATTTTTGGGGGGTTTTCGACCTGAAAGGAGATTGTTTTTCAAAATTTTGTAAAACCTTCTTTCGTGCATACAGGCCTAATTGACATGTTTGGTCCAAATTTGTTCGAAATCGATTGAATAGTTAATAATAATACTATTTATTAGTTAATCTCCTACTTTAATATCACCTCTCCTATCCCACCTACAATTATGACGTCACAGCGAATCTGTTTAATAACTTAATTATGTTTGTGAAAAAGTATGTGCCAGTTTCTGGTCCGTTTATTTTTAGTATGAATCAAATCATTCAACTTGATATTTCATCATAAAATTGGACGAAGTCGTTCAGCTTCCGTCCGAAGTCGTTAATCAGTTAAGTTATAATACAAACTAATTTACTTAAGGAAGGTTTGTAAGTAGGCTTGACAAGTTTGTATTATTGGTAGCTCTCAAGTAGTTGAGGAACTGCTAACGCAGGCGTAAGCCTATTTACACCAACTAAAATGTCTATACAAGCTAGTTTACACAATCAAACACGTACGATACTTAGTTATATTTCTATTAATTCCCAATAAGATGCAGAAAATCTCTAAATGAATCACACATGTATAAATTAACAGTAGATTAGTTAACTTAGGCACAGTGTGATGCTATTAATCTTTTTACACGTCAGGATATATTCGTTCTATGCGTTATCGATCACCGCCTGTTGGTGTTCCTTTTATATGCTCATTTCCTACACCCTGCTACTTAGAGTTTCCCGGTGTGGATCATTAATTTCGTCTTATAGATTTGCCTTACTTTTCAATCTGTTTATATGCGGAAAAATGGCGATAATGAGTGTGGAAGTTATTATAATCGTTTGTGCTTAGATTGTTTATACATTAAAAACAAATTGAAATACACATTTTCGCCCGTGTTATACATTTAAGAATACAGTGAAATCTATACTAAAAGAGGTACAGTTTATCAACCCTAAAGATTCTTATTTATAAAATATGTTCATCTATATATATAAAAGCCAAAACCCACTGACTCACCGACTCACTGACTCACTCATCACGATTTCTCAAAAACTACCAAACGGATTGGAATGAAATTTGGTATGTAGCTTCCTCTAGGGCCATAAGCGCTCACTAAGAAAGGGTTTGAAAAAATTAGAAATTTTAGGGGGGTTTGGGAGGGGATCAAAGTTATTAAAAAATGACTTCTTCAAAACTACCGAATGGATTTGAATGAAATTTGGTATGTAGCTTCCTCTAGGGCCATAGGTGCTCAGTAAGAAAGGGTTTGAAAAAAAATCGAAATTTTAGGGGGGCTTGGGGGGATCAATGTTGTTAAAAAACGACTTCTTCAAAACTACCGAACGGATTGGAATGCAATTTGGTATGTAGCTTCCTCTAGGGCCATAATTGCTCACTAAGAAAGGGTATGAAAAATTTCGAAATTTTAGGAGGGGTTTGGGGGGATCAAAATTACTAAAATCATAATTTAAGATCTTTTATTATTATGACAATAGTGCTTTTATTATTTAAAATGTATATATATAAAAGCCAAATACCACTCACTGACTGAACACTTAAAGAGAATACAATTACGTAAAAAAGACTGAAAATACCAACCACCACGGGCAACGCCGTACGGGTCAGCTAGTTATATTATATTATAATGCCTCCAGAACTGTGGTATAACCTATATAATGGTTTACATACCTTAATGTCCGTCTACAGTCCTTTTTGTCCTTTTTATTTTTTACTTATAATTATGCTCGCAGTCCAGTAAACATTGTTGTTAATCGGTGACGACCGTTTCGCCTATTTTTTTCAGGTATTGTCAAACCGAAACTTGTTATGCTATAGCATTTAATTTAAATGCTCGTCAAGCAGCGGTTACAATGCGAGCAGTTGTATAAATAAGATATTTATTTAATTATAAGTACATTATAACCAGTCCATAAGGCAGAACAACAAAAACAGTTATGTATTTTTATTTTTGTTAGGACTACCGGTTTCGGAGTCAAAGTTCCATTTTCAAATCACAAACACACACGTAGTTGTTCACTGAGTCACATTTAACAACACTACATAAAACATTTATGTAATTTAACACAACACATATAATTTAAAACAAGGCTGTCACGTGTCATCCATCGTTGGCTAACGAATATGTCTTGACTGAAATATATTAAATGGAAATAGAAATGTTATCTAACCTACCCCTACCTGTTTATCTCCGGAAGTCTTTATCAAAGTTCTGTGCTTGCCCTTTTTAACTTCCTCTATTGTATTGAATAGTTGGCCTATATTGGAGTTGTATTTGAGTTTATCATTCAATGCGTTATCGTATTTATTTCTGAACGCGTTCTATATTTGTGTTCATGAACAGAGATTTTTTACATAGGTGTAGAATTTCCAAATTATTCTGGAAACTATAAATTTTATGGTTGTTTCCTACTAGGTGTTCTGCGAAATTAGATTTTTGTGTTCTCAGGGTGGGTTTTGGTATATGTTCAGAAAAATGTGTTTTAAATGAACGGCCTGTCTGTCCGATGTAAAATTTAGGGCAGTCGGAGCATTTTAATTAGTAAATGCCAGTTGTTTTGTGACTTTATCTATTGCTGCTGTTGTTGCTGACATTTAATTGTTTTTTCCAGTTTGTTGGAGGTTTTGTGGGCTAAGATTATATTTTGTTTTTTTAACTCTTGTTTGTGTGGTGCAATTTTTCGCCGTATTCCACGGATATAAACTTTGGTTTGTCTTCTTGTTTCGACATTGTAATGTGGTTTTGTTTTTTTATTTGTTTATTTATTATTCTCTGATCTGATATATAAAACAATTCCTGTTAGTCGCGAAAAAAGCTGTCCCTACTGCGCATTCTTTAGAATCTATGTCACCGCTACCCCGATCCAAGTGCCTTAATTAATTGTCATTTCCGTGAAAACTTAGGAGAATACAATAATCTCTTTGCATTTGTTTCGCTGTGGTGGTTAGTGGGCGAAACGAGCAGGAGGCGCAGTCCTCAAGTGTGTTTAATGTAATGAATTTACACCATGATAATTGTAATTCAATTGATTTTGAAGAAACTAACCAAAGTTTAAAGTTTGTTTGACTTATCATCTTCGTCCAGATTAATTAAACTTAGATTATACGATTTGGTTAAAGTAATGAACAGTTTTCTAACTAAAGTTTAAAATACCGATGGTGAAAAATTGAGACGTTTATTTTAACTTTCAAACAGAGAAACATTGCGTTCTTAGAAATTAGCGTTGAATAATTATTTTCCTCAGATTAAAATTTAAAGCGATAGTAATTTTATTGTTGTTAGGTTTAACAATACTCTTAACGATTATTCGTAATTCGCATTTATCTCAACAGATCTTAAACCGAGCTAAGTCGGTCGCTGGTTAAATAATAACAGAAGAAAAGTCTTTTAAATCAATTTATGCTTTCCATATTTCTAACAGCATGATTTTGTTTTTAGAATTGTTTTAATGCCCTCGAATAAATGAATAAATAACGGAACACAATACACGGAAAACTTCACTTTACGAAAATACACGAATTAACTGAAACGATCGTCATCAGATAAGAACGGAAAAAGGACTGTGAACTGCACATTTTATATCAATAATAACCCAGTCCATTAGGGCATAACAGAATCTAATGAACAGAACTATTAAATTTAAAAGGCTAATGCTTCATTCAGTTCACTGCAATTAAAACACTTCACTTCTGCATATTTAATGGTGCAATTATCTTATCACAAAAACATACCCATTAACTTTCTCCAAATTTATTATATTATTTATTAGGACGTCTGCTTGCTTAACTTCATCAAAGTGAACTATTATTTCCTTTAAAAAAAATCATTACAGATGAGTGCTAATAACAATAATAAATACAGGGTGTTTGAAAAAAACTCCCTAGTTTTATTTTGCCCTAGATCACATACACTATTCTAGTTTGTGGTACAGATAGTGCCAAGTAGCGTGAAGCGTCACTTGAGCATGCGCTGTGACGTCTTACCCTCTCCTACTCGACTGCGAGTCTTCAGTACAGTCACCACCAAAAAGTGTTGATATACAATCAACACGACTAAATAGCTGACATGAATTAGGTAGGGCAGGCGGCTCTGACTGTACTCCGCCGCGAGAGGGGAAATATGGTGGGAGCCGGCGTATGAGTCTTGCAGGGCCGGCGAGAATTGCTAGTATTCTCGCCAGCCCTGGGAGTCTTGCACACCCCATCTTTGCGCTCCATCCTAATTGGCGCTATCTGTATTTGATTCACCAACTGTTCAAGTTTTGCTCACGTAAATGCGGGAATTCAGTTCCTGCAGTTGGCAGGCCTGCTTCATCTTGAGAATAACGGCGGGAGCTCTCACTTCAGGCGCAGAAGGCGCAGTGTGTTAGTAATAGTGTAAGTCACTTTGTACATATTTTAGGGCAAATTAAAACTAGGGAGTTCTTTTTCAAACACCCTGTATAAATAAATATCGAGCTTGTCTTGAGAGAAGATATACTTGAAAGAATAATACTTGCACACAGAATCTCACAACTAATACGTTTATTAACGCGTTTCAACGGCAAAGTCGCCATCTTCAGTGACGCACGAGCTACAATAGTCAAACTATAACTAACCCAACAATGTTTCACGTCCCGTATTTATACAAAACGCAAAGGGGCGTGGCTTATGCGT
The DNA here is from genome assembly GCA_018207615.1 of Philaenus spumarius. Classification (NCBI taxonomy): domain Eukaryota; kingdom Metazoa; phylum Arthropoda; class Insecta; order Hemiptera; family Aphrophoridae; genus Philaenus; species Philaenus spumarius. The sequence goes on from JAGFPH010000927.1 coordinate 103,869, forward strand.
TTGAGATAATAAACCTAATAGTTCTGTGTTCATGTTTTATTCTATCAAACCAATAACCAAGGTAACGAAAACAATTATATTTTATACTGGTGGGCTCAGCTCCGTGTTCGAAACGCTCACCAACGGAGAAGCAAATGCAAACAGATTATTGTAAACACTGATATTTCCATGGAAATGATTGATTAGGACAAAGGCGCTTGGGTTGGGGTATTGAGGTGGTCCTGGATCCTGACGCATGAGCGGGGCTAGAGATTTTGCGTGTACGACTGGAATTTTTATTATATATATATTATATTATTCTAAGGCAAACACTTAGATTTAAGTCGTGTTATTTATTTAAAGAATACGAAATTATTCCATAATTAGTTATTTTGTCACACTGATTATAGGAACATAAAAACATTTTTTACGTAAGTTGTTGTCAGGATACTAACCATATTAAGCATATAGTATTTGTAACGAAATTCTAAACTATAAAGTCTATTTGGATTTGTATAATATGCTTACTAATGTTTTAAATAGCTTAAAACAAATGTTCTGTTACAAATTATTAAATTACTTAATTTTATTCCATTGACCGTATGGAAATCTTCGTGAAATTAACATGTTTACAATTTTATTTCGGATCCCCAAGTTTACCCAAATTATCTATTCACTTCGGAGCCAGCCTGACTTATCAGACTTATTTACTCCCCAGGGTTTAAAAAAGTTTTCACTTTAAAAAAACACAAATTTCGAAATCTCAGAGAAATTAAATTTTTACAACAGAGTTTTAGCGTATATATTATTGTGCGCTTATATTTGTGTTTGTGATATGCTGACTGTATATTTATTTTAACGTGTTAACGACCTCAATAGAGTGAGAATCTGATGATGGAATAAAGTTCCGAAACGCGTCATAAACAAGTAAGTAAATTACTTAAAGTTTTAAAAGTCACACGGACATAATCACTCTTTTTATTCAAATTTGTGACTTGGATACAAAATACAATGAGTTTTAAATAAAAAAATTTCAAATTTTGTATTTTGAGATATACTCCCGATGAAACGTCAAAATAGTTGGGAACACATTAATGATGTATATTTTTGACAATCTTTATAAAACTCAATGCCTTTCGATAATCCTGTTACTAACATAACACTACTTCGACAGTAACTTATTTTAGGTGTACCAGAACGTTAATCCAAACAATTCTGAAAAGTCACAATTTAACCAAACAACTCTTGTTTTGGATAAACTACAGTTTAGTTTTTTTTACCGACTTTGAACGCCTGTTGGAACGGTAAACGAATAGTTTTTAAATAAGAAATTTGAGCTTTCGCAGGGGACTTTCTATATTAGCGGAACCCAAAGCAGAGTTCGCAGTTACACAGGTCATTGCTTCTACATTGATAAGTATTCCCTTGCTGGTTCGTTATTTCCAAACATCGTGTTTCAGTATTAGTTTTCAATTTTACTGCTATTAAGTGTAAAGTCAGTTTACAAACTGCGGGCTGTATGTAATTGTACTGCTGAAGCTCTTTTAAATACAGTAAAACACCAACCATTAGAATCGCTTTCGGAATTTCAGAAAAAAAAAATCAGGCGGGAACATACTGCGATTTGCAAAATAATGATTCTGTCTACACGCGCTATTGCACATAGGCTTAAAATTGGCGTGCGAAGCACGCAATGCATTGTGTATTGGCAATACTCCCAATATGCGGGTTGACGTGCGAAGCACGCAATGTATTGTGTATTGAAAGCACTCCCAATATGGGGGTTGGCGTGCGAAGCACGCAATGTATTGTGTATGGAAAACACTCCCAATTTGCGGGTTGACGTGATAAGCACGCAATGTATTATGTATTGAAAACACTCCCAATATGGAGGTTGGCGTGCGTAGCAAGCAATGCACTGTGTATTGAAAATACTTCCAAAATGCGGGTTGGCGTGCAATGGATTGTGCGTCGGCCACTTCTCATAGTGTTCAGTTACAAGCTCACATGTGCGTCCTTAGCAGTAAATGTGTTAACGCGATGATAGTACTCAACGTTAAAGTTAAAAAACGTGTATACGCGACCGTATTATGAGGTCCACATGTTTACTCCAGTCGCGAAAACGCGAAGCCAGTCTCGAAAAGGTTAAAATTGACCCTTTTTATAAAGCTTTATTAGCTTGGTATGTATCTATCTATGTAACGGAATCTTTGAACGTGTTTTTCAACCACTTCAAAACGTCGGATTGATTTGAAACTTTGCACACTTATCAAGGATCGATGACAGTGAAATATTAATTTTGTTGGGTGTAGTAAGTGAGCGTCATGGTCCCCAGAACACGTTTTCGGGTGTCATTAAAAACTTTATATAGAGCATGATTCACGACGATATGCAGAAACTTCGGGAGCTCATTCTACATGTAAACTTAAAGAAAAAAAGTTATATAAACATCGGTCCAGAAATGCTTCGTTTTCCAGTTATCTACCATTTTTTTTTTTAAATCTACTATCACACATATATGTAGAAAAAATCGAGTCTGTAAATTACAATTATGTAAGCTAGGCCCTACATTTGATTCTGTTTTGAGACTAAATAAACGGTATCAGTTAACTGACACAAACTTTCTCCCAACTTACTGTAGTCAAAATAATATTGTTTTCAATCATTTTATTTATTACTTTTTAAAACAAAACAAAAAAATAATATTCTACCTACGTCAATCGTATAAAAAAATTATTGTCCTAGGCGGGATTCGATCGCGCGACCTTTGAATTACTGGCCGTGATCGTTACCATGGTGCTACCCCGTGCGGCCGCCGCCGCGATGCTAGATTGACAACATAAACTTGTTTATTTTTAAACATTTCCCCATAATTATAAAACGCCGAAGTTTTGATAAAAGCGGGTGGTGTCATTTTGTTTGGAATCTTAAGCACTATAAATACTGAAAATTTGATCAAAATCGTTAGAGCCGTTTTTGAGAAATTTGCATTTTTGTCGTTTTTTATGGGTTTTTAGGGGTAAATTACCCTTAAAAATTAAAAATTCAAAAAAAGGAAAAAAAACTCCTGGAGATATTAGGGTTTAGTACCTACATACCAAATTTCATGAAAATCGGACCAATAGTGTCCTCTCTGGTCGTGTATACATACTGACAGACTGACAGACAGACACCACTCTAAAAACACTTTTTTGGGTTCAGGGAGCACCAAAACAAAAAGTTCCACTAAAAATATTTTTGGGTTCAGGGAGCACCAACACAGATAATTTCACTAAACCATTTTTTGGGGTTCTGGGAGCACCAAAACAGATAATTCAACTGAAAATTCAAATTCGAACATTTTTACGAAAACAATACTTTCTCCATATACTACGTATAGGGTGTAGAAAGTAAAAATAAGAAAATAAATTATAGTTTAAAAAACTGAAAAACACGTTTTAATAGCAAAAAGAACTAAATATTGTAAAATAATTGTAAAAAAGCGTGGGGTGCGTTTTACTATTTTTTTATAATAACTCTACTTGTATAAGTATCAACCAATGAAATATTTGTAACATTTGATGCCAAGCACCCCACGCTTTTTTACAATTATTTTAAAATTTTTAGATCTGTTTGCTATTAAAGCGTGTTTTTTTTATAGTTTTTTAAACTATAATTTATTTTCGGGAAAAATCAAACTATCCAAATTTTCGATTATCCGAATGTGGTCCGGACCCAATTGATTCGGATAACTGGAGTTCTACTGTACTTTCGTTTCGTTAAATCTCGTGGGGGTTTTGAAAGCAATGAACATTTTAGATAGTTATTTCAAAAATGAATGATATTGAATATATATCCTTATTCTTTTACTTTTAGCTACTTTAAACAATACAGCGTGTGTAAACAATAAATGAAAACGGCTTGTTATTTAGAAAACAAAAGACATATTAAGAGCAATGCAATTGGTCCGCCATCCTTATTGTAACTTTATTTTTTTACTAGGAAATGGTCATGCGAAAAGTGATTTCAATGCTAAACTGCGTATATATTCTCAAACAGTTTGGAAGACATTTACTAAAACTTTGATTCATATTAGCTTCAAAACTAGTAATAGTCTGGTTAAAAGGGGATGTCCTCACTAATTTCTTCCCAAGCATGACTTGGCGGGTACAACCAATTCCCCAAAAAACTATTTCACAAAATACTGCCTATAGTCCAGACAATATGTACTAAACTGTATGTGCAATATGTACAGATTTAACACAACTGGTTGGTCACAAACAACACCCTAAGTTTCAGAAAGTTACGATTTTGTCTACTCTTAAACTACTAGCTACGTTTAAGTAAGTTACAATACCGTAACAAACTGCATCTCACTCATCTTATAATTTTACCTACTTACATACAATATTTATACTGTGTGTAAAAACGTCCGTCCGTCCCTTTAATTTTTTTGCTTGTTAAAACAAACAAATATATTTTGGGGAACGATACTAAAATAATCCAATGTTTCTTTTGACGTTATCGAAAAAATGGGGGATTTCGGGGGCAACTCAAAATTTTTAAATGGGAAGTATGGTCATGTGATACAGGACTATAGAATACAATTGCTGGTCCACTCCTTTGATGTTGACGCTTGCCGACTGTTCCAACCTTCCTCTCGCCCCCCTCCTATGTGACGTCACTCTGGTACCATGAAACGCCGCGTAAGCACGGTTCGCCTGAGCTCTCTCGTGTTATTTGATATAACGTTGAAGACGATAATTTTTTTAAAAATTATGCAATACACACAATCACCTAAATTATATGTTTACCAAGTTTGGTGAATATTGAGTAATTATTTTGTTTAGTACAAGTGTTTAAAGAAAGTTTATAATTCAGAGACATTTTCGCCTTTTGACGCATTTTTAAGGCTAATTTTCTAGGAGAGGCATTCCACGAATTTCTTTAAAAAATTATACAATACACACAATGACCTAAGTTATATGTTAGCGAGTTTGGTTAGTATTGAGCAATTATTTTTCACTACAAGTGTTTGAAGGAAGTATTTAACTCTACGAGATTTTCGCCTTTTGAAGCATTTCAATGCTAATTTTCTCAAAGAGGCATTCCATGAATTTCTTTAAAAAATTATACAATACACACAATCACCTAAATTATATGTTTAGTAAGGTATTTATTTATTTAATATTACGTTCCAGACGAGATTACTTTATGAAATGTTACCAAGATTATCAAGTAATGTTGTCTGCAGCGTTACTTGAATATTCCAAGAAACACATTTACTAACAAAATACATTAAAACAAACATTTTCAAAATGGTTAGAGATATAAGTATATAAATGTATAATATATAAATAGTAATAAGATTTAAACTTAGATTACCGGTAATTATCGATAACTCAAAATTTAGAAACAACAAATTTTAAGTAATCTGCTTCAAATTAAAATAAACATTAAAAAATATTGTTTATTTAATGTAATAGTTACAATCGAGATTACTTTATGTTAAAAAGTTGCCAAGGTCCTCAAGTAATTTATTCTGCAGCTTTAAGTTAAAATGTTTAAAAAAATCTTTACTAGCAAAATGCACTTATAATTATTGTGAAAATAATTAGATATAAATAAATATATATAATATACAAATAATTATAATCAAATTTAAACCTAGAGTAATAAAATTATTGATGACAAAAATAAAAAATAAAACATAATTTTAAGTTAAACTTCTAGAATGAATTAAATTGCACAGTGTCAATTTAAATATAAACAGTTCAATTGTTTAAATTCAACTATTAAATTAAGTATTCCCTAAGGCCTAGGGAAGGAAAATTTCTATAAAGCAGTTTTATTTTTTTTTTTTATATTTTATGTCAGCAGTAATTATTATGTCATGTGCATATCTGCATATAAGCTACTCATTATGTGTTAGTATTTATAACTTTTATGTGTTTTATTTTATAAGTATTAACACATCTTTTATTAAACTGCAGTATGACATTCAAGTTTTGGTGGTTTATTGGAATAAATACAATTATTTTCAATAATGTGGCACATTTTGTTCAATTTCGTATTTAGTTTTCAGAAATGTTTCAGAGAATCAAATTAAAAGTATGCTAACATTAGTACACTACATCGGTTTATTACTTACGAATTAGTTAGTTATATTGTAACCCTGTCTTCTTCTTACATCTGTAGACTAATTGTTTACAGTCTACATATTGCTTTGTGTAGTGTCAATACTAAAACTAAAGAAGAGCGCATACTAAAAATGTTACAACTTTGCTAAGAAACTGAAATTATTGAAGCAAAGAATACTTATGAGAAGCGGTGGAAATGGAGCAGGCATTACCACCGTGACGTCATCGCAGTGGCAGTGACGGGAACGCTTTCCTTGGCGGACTGGTCTAGCCCTTGCATGTGATACCTCATTTTAAAGGTATATTTAAGACTAGGAAAATTACATAAAGAAAATAAAAATCGGACCACCCAAAAAAAAAATTGCGGCCCTAAAAGTGTTGAAATAAATCGAGATAAAGTTGCTAATATCTCGAAAAGGAAGAGTTTTTAGAAAATATTTCATGAGACAAAAAATGTTTATTTCAAAGTGCTTGACCTAAAAAAATTGCTTCCAAATCGATTTCTTAAATTTTATTTTTTACACATGGAATTTTCTAAGATGGAGGAGTAAAATTAAAATTTACCTCTGAAATGAACATTGTGCTTCCTCATTTTGTAAAACGTGTTAAAATAGTTTACTTGGTAATACCTCTGAAATGAACATTGTGCTTCCTCATTTCGTAAGTTGTTTTAAAATAGTTTATTTGGTAACACCTCTGAAATGAACATTGTGCTTCCTCATTTTGTAAGTTGTGTTATTTTTATCTTGTCACATATAAAATTGAAATATAAAAAAATTAAAATAACACAAACAAGGTTGTCTTTATTTATGACAGTTTTCACTTCTGTCAGCAGTCCCACAGACCTCAATAGCGTGACCTTTAGGCCTCGGCTACGATACGAGGGGTGAGCGGTAAGCGGTGGGCGGCGGGCGGCAGTAGCAGGTGCAAGCGGCGCATGAAAATTATCTAACTGATGGAGTTTCCTTGTTAAACACTGTTGGCTGGCTACGATACAAGCGGCGGATGTGCGTTGGATAACGCTCGCCGCTCAGGATCAAATCAGTCAGATAATTTTTCGACTGCCGTCCGACACTCATGGGTTTCTTTACTTTCAACAAACATATGACATTGGTTAAAAAGGCAAAATTAAGTATGTTTGATACGTATACGTTCATGGCATACTAACGACCACTTATATACAAAATTTCAAGAAAATCCGACGATAAACGAAAAAGATGCTAACTTTAGTGAGTATACTTTCGGAATTTTGTATTCGGTTCAAGAGTTTATTTATTCTTTAAACACCATGAATTATGGAATAAACAACACCAATGGATTAAAACTTTCTGTTATGGGACTACTTGCCATTGTTATTTTCACAGGAAGCATATATTTTAAAATTACTCCCTCCCCGAGTTATACCTGAATTTATGTTAAAGTCCAAATTTCAAAAAAATCCGATGGTAAACAAAAAATATTCTAAATTGTGCGGTTATAATTTTGGAATTTGGCATTCTGTTCTTTATTTTTTAAACCTCATAAAGGATTTAAACTTTCTGTTGTGGGACTGTTTAACATTGTTATTTTCACAGGAAGTATATATTTTTTAAATATACTGTCTACCAGGGTTACACCTGAATTTCTGGACAAAAGTAAATATCACTTAAGTCTACGGTTAAAGATATAAATACTGGTCTCTCACTAAGTATTTCCGTCAGCACTAATTCCTCGAGTGACGTCATCTCGTTGACTGTGGGAATGTTGCCGCTTGTATCGTAGCTACGTCCGCCGCTCAGGCAATTTGCTAGTAACGCTCGCCGCCCACCGCCCGCCGCTCACCGCTCGTATCGTAGCCGAGGCTTTATTCATGTAGTTTAAATCATGTTTTTCACAAGACCATGCGCTGTACTATTTTGTTACTCACGAACTGACGTACACTAGTGATAACACTTTTCCGTCTCGCTCTACTATATATAGTACACGTGTGTATATAGCAGAGTATATAGTGTACTTGGAAATGGACATTGTGCTTCCTCATTTCGTAAGTTGTTTTAAAATAGTTTACTTGGTAATACTTCTGAAATGGACATTGTGCTTCCTCATTTTGTAAAACGTGTTAAAAT
>JAGFPH010000927.1:112081-137456 GCA_018207615.1 Philaenus spumarius
TTTGTAAAACGTGTTAAAATAGTTTTCTTGGTAATACCTCTGAAATGAACATTGTTCTTACTCATTTCGTAAGTTTTTTTAAAATAGTTTACTTAGTAATACCTCTGAAATGAACATTGTCCTTCCTCATTTCGTAAGTTGTTTTAAAATAGTTTACTTGTTAATACCTCTGAAATGGACGTTGTGCTTCCTCATTTTTTAAAGTTGTTTTAAAGTATTTTACTTGGCAATACCTCTGAAATGGACATTTGTTTCCTTATTTTGTAAGTAGTTTTAAAATAGTTTACTTGGTAATACCTCTGAAATGGACATTGTGCTTTCTCATTTTTGTAAGTTGTGTTAAACTAGTTTACTTGGCAGTGTTAAAGTAATCGAATTTGAGACTAAACCAATATGACCAACGATTTATATTCATTACAGTTTTCACTTCTGTTGGCAGTCCCGCGACTGCTTTCTTTTTTATTTCTCTTATTTTTAGTCCACCGTAAATTTATCAAAAATTTTAATCCGTCTAGAAACGTTTGAGATAAGGAAAGGATACTAATTCTCGTGTTTGTTCGGTGATTTTTATTAAACCGATGCAAACGGCAGTGTTTTTAAATGAAGTCAAAATAGTGATCCGGAAACATGTTGATATTGACGGTTCTTGAGAATTTTCATGTATCTTTTTAAGGTCTATTAAATTCTTGCAACTTTGTTTAATGGCCGTATAAGATAACTTGTCATGACAGCAATTTTATTTTAAAGCTGTCATAAAATCTCTATGATATAATAAGACTGGAAGGATGGAGAAGGACGTGTTAAGAATCTTGATGTAATTGGTTATAGCAATCCGTTTGGAATTAGCTTGTATTGTGTGTTAGGGTTTAGCGTGTACATAGTTTGAAGAAAAACTAACACTTTGTTTCTGAGAAGTAATGTTTGCTCATCTATTGGCTACATACAAAAGTTTAACCTTCCAGTTTAACGATATGGTTTTAATGTAAACCCTCTAAGCGGTAGAAGGCACTTTAGTGTCGTCGCAGCAGGCTGAGTCGGCGCAACGGTAAGGTCTGATTGATTTGATTATTTCACCCACTAAAAATGATCAAATCTCAATAAATCTGATACCATTGTAAAGGAAATGTTTCAAACTTTAATTTTTGTGCTTAACGTTTCTTTCTAAAACGTATATTTACATATTTAATCATCGTTTTAAAATTTTAGTTTTCTGTAAACGTTTTCCCGCGCGTGAAATACAAAGCAATTATGCTCTATTTTGTCACTTCTCTAAAGCTGAATTGCGCTCGACCGGGATATTTTGATAATAATGTAGAATATAAATGTTTGAAACATATAATTATATGTTTATATACCTATATGTATATATGTTTACAGTTTCGAATTTTTATAAGAGAAAATATATTTCTGAGCATTATACCGTCTCAGTTTGTATTTTTTTTTTTTTAGTTTTATTAAAACCGTAAAAGATGTCCGATTGAAATGGGACAAAACCAAAAATGTTTATTACATCGTTGTTTTTAATATGAACTCGAGAATCGGTATATCACATTATAATTAGTTTTATTTTAATATTGAACTATGGCGTTCGCGGAAGCGTAGCTAATAGGTTTGTTAAAGGGTCGGTTGTGGATGGTGGCGTCTCCACAGCGCCGAGGGCAAATTAGTCTCCACAGCGCCGACGCCATAAATTATCAAAGGGTCTGCTCAATGATGCAGAAGTGACGAGGGTTAGTATCTTCAATGCCGAGCTCAATGAGTTTAATCGGTGAAGGAGTAAATATTTGTCATATTTTTTATTAAACTAAAAATACAATGTTACTTTCGAATTCGAGGAGTATTAGGTTAGGTTAGGTTAAGTTAGGTTAGGTAAGGTCTGCAATGAAATGTATGCAAAATTTCTCTTCATAGTCATTCAAGATTAACTGCGAGCATCTCAAAAGTACGAGATAAAATTACATAAAGGTACATAAAATTCATTATGTTACTCAATAAATTAAATATAAATAAATTAAAAGTAATTGCCTTCATTAGGCCGTCAAAACATTAAAGTTTATATACAAAACAAAAATCACAAAAACACACGTCACGAAACACATTAAAACACTTTTTAAAAACACATTAAAAACATCGATTAGGCCTAATCACACTAACCGGTCACGGTAAAACGTCTAAACGTTTTAGTCTTATTAAACGTTTTACCGTGACCGGTTAGTGTGATTAGCCCTAATCGATGTTTTTAATGTGTTTTTTTAAAAGGTGTTTTAATGTGTTTCGTGTGGTTTTGTGATTTTTGTTTTGTATATAAACTTTAATGTATTGACGACCTAATGAAGGGAATTACTTTTAATTTATTTCTGTGATCTGAAGATGGGTACATAGGTTACCCGAAACCGCGGTAATCACATAGTGATTTTAGGATTTGATAAGACAAAAAAAGCAGGTATTGTACCTATTTAATTTATTGATTAAATTTTCTAATCCGTGGGCTAACATGTTGGAAAAAAAACATTATGTTACTTTAGAATTCAAACCGTATCATGTATGCAAAATTTGCGTCATTCCAATGCTGATCATCTACTATGCTCAGTTGGGCACACGCCATTACCACTGTCCGTTGCTTTTGTGAATTCCAATTCGGCTATCAAAACTGTCAGATTATGCCAGGTAGCCCGCTCGGCGCTGTGGAGACTCGGCGCTCTGGATACGGATTCGTTGTGGACGGGTGGCAATAAACCCTCCAGGTCAGTTTGGGCTGCCTCTAGTTAGGGTGGCATGATCTTTTTTATAGCAGGTACCCGTGGCTAAGCTTACAAATGAAGCTAATGAAATGAATAGGGTACAATAGTGTTTTAAATCCGATATAAGATCCGAGTTCCTGGCAAAAAAATACGCTTCTTAGTGAGTTTCGTACAAATCTATCAATTTTTTCCCATCAATCAATGTTTACATACATGATCAACTGGGCGACGGTAAGCGCTAAAAATCGTGTTTTCCATCAGTTTGCAAACGAACGCAATGATTAAAATTCATGTTTCGCAGCGCATCCAGTCCCCCTTCCGTCCACCTATGTTGTAAATGCGTAAGTAATTTGACCCCTTAGATGCAAGTAATCGAAATTGAAATAGTTTTTTGTTTATTTAATATAACTTATGAATAATATGTACCAAATTATCTAGCTTTTAAGATATTAATTAATAGAAATAATTTTGTATATGTAGTAATCCCATTTTTTCAGCAAGTAATTTAGTCGCAGATAGCAAAAATGTGTTTGGTTGAGAAATAAATTAAATACATTTTAGGTCTCCAGTATAAATTAAAGTATGAGAATTATTATTTATTATAGTTTTATGGGTATTTTTTTTCAATATTCACTCCTTAGACGCATGTAATAGAAATGCCAGTGCATTACTCTTCCAATTTACCACTTATGAAACCAATTTGTTCAACAACAGCTCTTTAGCTTCATGAAAAGTGTAAACATTTATTTTTATTGTAAAATGGCTGTTACCCCCAGTTTACTCATTAGACGTAACTTTTTAAATTGCATGTTATTATTTCTTTACTGTACAACACTTACAATTATGTAAAAAAGTGCCGAATTTCAGCTATCTAGATATGTGGGGAGTTAGTAGAATTTATATTTATTGATTTATTTGTTATCACATTTTCACCTCTTAGCGGAACGTGACAAAATGTAAAACTAGTTTACATTTTAAATGTACATAATCAGAAATAACTGTAGAAACTTTAAATTCCTATAGCTTTAAAGAAAGCATAAAAATTACTGTAATTAATAGGTTTTAGGTGTTAATAACAGTTATTACATTTTCACCCCTTAACGGAACGTGACAAAATGTAAAACTGGTTTACTTTTTCTATGTATCTTGTAAGAAATAAATGTAAAATGTTTAGCTCTATAGATTTAAGGAAATTATGACAATTAATATGTTTTGATTTAGGGGTTGTTATAATATTTCACTTCTTTTGTAGCACGCGGCAAAATGCAAGTCTAGTTTACTTTTTATAAGTATATTGTCAGAAATAAATGCACAAAATGTCAGCTCTCTATCTTTAAGGAAAGTATAACAAATAACATTAATTGTTTTAGGGGTTGTTTCAAACCTTATTTTATAATTTTTGTTGCAAAATCCTTTCTTAGTGCACCTCTACATAGTTTTGCTAGTTCTTGGCTGTTGATTAATCAGGACAGATTCCATATATTGAAATTTTGAAATAAAACATTTTTTTAATGAATTATAGCCTATGTTACTAAGGGATAGTTACAATTTTTTCTATAAGTTCACTATTTTCAAGATTACCCTTTACCATACATAGAGAGGGTATAGCGGTGTCACTTGGATGGATATTTGATGTTTTCTCTGTATCTAGAGGTTATATCGATGTTGGTTATTTAATTAGACTATGGCAGATGCAGCATTTTAAAAGATAATTTTAATAGGCCAGTCAAATCGTACTTAAAAAAGGTACGATCGCAAAGCTTGATGATGTTCCGATTGTTTTATAAGATGGTAGGGCCCAAGTGGGTAGTGTGAACCCAAGTTTGCAGCTTTGAAGAACTTGTGCTCGTTGTGTTTGCATAAAAAACTGCAAAATTTTCGAACTTTTTCATTTTTTGCCTTAAACTGATAACCTATGCGTTTTGTTTTGTTTATATTCAATAAAATTGTATTTCCATTTATAAAGTATTTAAAATTTTCAACAATTAAGCTTATCCGTAGCTCAGTATGTCCAATAATTTCCGATGTACATCTTTTCGAACATTGGTAATTTTTCCAAAACATAAAATTTTAAGTTTGTCTCTCATTTCGTGCCGAATATCGTCTTAACCTCTCATCCTACGAGTAAAGCCATGCGAAATGAAGTTGTATTAAATTTAGTAGGTTTCCTGTTAAGCACAAAACGAAGTTCCTGCACAATAGTTCTCTTACAATCAGAAATAAAAAATTTCAAAGTTGAATTTTTGAAGAAATAAGACACATTTTATTTGAAACAATTTTTGGGCATCCAGCAAAGAAATTTCATTGAGTTATGTTTGAAGATGGAAAAGTTAATTTGCATGTTCATATCTTTAAAAAAATGTTCAACTAATGTCTAACTTGACTGGGTCTATAGGTACAGCTAAAATTAAAAGATTTTTAATACCGTTTGTATTTGTTTTTGCTCAAAGTTATTAGAATAGTCATTTGTTTTCGTTGTTTGTTACCTTTTAAACGGAATCAGAACACTAATATACTTTTATTCTCAAATGTTAGACAAATACGATGTGGGTGCGATGGAGAAATGGTACAGTGTCTTCAAGGTTGACGCATAGATCGTTTTCGTGGTTCAAGCCAGCCACGTGCAGTAACGTCACTCAGTGACCGGCCCGCCGATGTGTCGTACTAGCTCTGGCAGTTAATAAGCAATGCTCTGCACCTACTCACATAGTACACATTGTATAATGTTTGTTATACATGTACGTTGTTGTAATAGCCTTGTGCAATGTAACATGTTTGTTGTTATACTATCATGTCTCTATTTCATTTATTAATATCCTTTATTAATCTGTACTCGTATAACTGCAGTAAATACAAAATGTATAAACATTCAACTATTGGTTTGTTTTTTTACTTTCTCCACCCTATACGTAGTATATGGAGAAAGTATTGTTTTCGTAAAAATGTTCGAATTTGAATTTTCAGTTGAATTATCTGTGTTGGTGCTCCCAGAACCCCAAAAATGGTTTAGTGCAATTATCTGTGTTGGTGCTCCCTGAACCCAAAAATATTTTTAGTGGAATTTTTTGTTTTGGTGCTCCCTGAACCCAAAAAAGTGTTTTTAGAGTGGTGTCTGTCTGTCAGTCTGTCAGTATGTATACCAGAGAGGACACTATTGGTCCGATTTTCATGAAATTTGGTATGTAGGTACTAAACCCTAATATCTCCAGGCGTTTTTTTCACTTTTTGGAATTTTTAATTTTTAAGAGTAATTTACCCCTAAAACCCCATAAAAAACGACAAAAATGCAAATTTCTCAAAAACGGCTCTAACGATTTTGATCAAATTTTCAGTATTTATAGTGCTTAAGATGCCAAACAAAATGACACCACCCGCTTTTATCAAAACTTCGGCGTTTTATAATTATGGGGAAATGTTTAAAAATAAACAAGTTTATGTTGTCAATCTAGCATAACATAAGTCCCGCCTAGGACAATAATTTTTTTATACGATTGACGTAGGTAGAATATTATTTTTTTGTTTTGTTCTAAAAAGTAATAAATAAAATGATTGAAAACAATATTATTTTGACTACAGTAAGTTGGGAGAAAGTTAGTGTCAGTTAACTGATACCGTTTATTTGTTGTAGAAAAACCAACTATCATGCATGTGTACATAATAGTAATGCAAACAATATTCACTTATCACAAAGGATCTTTTTCTTTTCATAGTTTGTTGCCTAATTGTGGAAGATGAGGGAAATTAATAAACTTCTTTTTTTAAATATCTAAGTAGCTCATAAGAAAATATAAAAACTGTGCTTAAATTAAATTTTTACGTTGAAACACAAACAATACTCGATTTAATTGTTTACTTTTGCCAGAATGTACTGAGAAATCTGTTACAATCTTACTGTTGTTTTAGTAAACTACTTTTGTTAAGCATTATTATATTTAGCTCCTTTTTAACAGACAGCAAGAAGAAAATTCTGCTGTGTACAATTATTTTTGTAAATGAACTTAAGCTTTACATACCTTGTAAATTTAAAAATTGTATATGGTACATGAATGTTAAATGAATTTATTTATAACATGTACTTTCCAAGTTAATATAATATTAAGTTAGTTCATAGTAATAAAAAAATATAATTTCCTTAAAACACTCTTTTAATTTATCGCAAACGTATTTTTAAATTTTGTTTTGTTTTTATTTTATGTTTACAATATTTGTTTAAATCGTAACATATTAATGTAGTTTTAAATTATTATATTTTTCACAGGTTATTAACAATAATGCATTTATAAAGATGATGACAGTGCATATCTGTGTTTGTAATATAGACAGAGAATATTTAGTTTGTATTATTTTTTGACATTTTGCATTTATTTGTAAGTTATTATACAGTAAGAAAACTTCAGCTAAAATAAGACTTAATAACAGTGCTCATTGAACCAAAATACAACCTCATGGTACGAGTGATTCTACTGAAATACTAAAATGGCGGGCGGGGGGACAAGATGCAGGTGGCTGTGCAAGGTCACTGAGTGACGTCAAAACACCCGTCCGCTAGCAGGAATTGTGGACTGCTGGGCGAGTCGGGGATGTGTCAACCTTTGTACTCTAACAACCTTGCAGTGTCTTGCCTTCTCAGTGACTCCAACAGCAACACGTGCAATGTTTAAATTAGCTTATTATCGTTGTGACACCATAGCCGATATTCCGCTGAACGTTGAATTTTGTAATACGTGAGTATGCGTTGTTATAATTGGAACTCATTTGGTCAGTGGGTGTGACCGGTATTCTAAAAGATATTCCAGAATGGGAGTAGTGACGTTTTGCTTCGAACCGTTTTTTGTAAAATGTATAGAGATGACATTCAGTTTCTGTATTGACATTCACGTAGTCCTTCCCTGTTATAATAACATACTGTATTTGAAATAAAGCAACTAACAATTTATTAGATCGATTTTATGCGTACCTACGCTAATGGAAGACATTATTTTGTTTAATTACTTGGTGGATTTTTTTGTTAATTAACGTCTACTATTGAAATCTATCTATTTTTTAAAGGAGCCGCTAGAACTTTACAGTTTAGTTCATTGTAAATTGGAGTGAATATTAATTAGTGTTGTTACATTTTATAAACATTAAGTCGGCCAAAGAAAATAGACACGTATAAAACTAACGTATTTTAAAATAACTATTTAAATTGGCTTTGACTTTGACATAGAACAGGTTCGGGTTAGGGGAAGTCTGTGAATTAAAAAGTTGTCGGACAACTTGCTGTAACCCAAGCTGTGGACTGGGGAAGCAGTTTTTTTTTTTCATGAAAATATCTCAGCACTAATGTTAGAAGTGGAAAAGTATTGACTGCTGTTAAAAAGCACTAAAAATCCCACCTATGTCCCTTTTGTGTGTATGTGTGAAAGGTTGTTGTGTATGGGTCTATATACAGAACTTATCATTATGCTCCAAGAATTATGAGGTGAAAGTCAATAAATAAAAGGTGGTATTGTTAATATTAGTTTTTTTCGGAATGATCGGATGGCGTTAGGGTTGGTACTTTTTTAAATATATGTAGCTTGGGTCAAAACTAGTTTTTAACCTATAGCCAGCTCTTAATTATATGTTTAGGTTATTTACGAACTAGTAAGCCCTTTGAAAAATCACAGGCAGATGAATTAGATACACATCAGAAATAGGCCTACATAATTTAAAAAATACTATTTAAAAACAACAGACTTTACCTAGGCCTTTTTAACTATGCTGAGGGAATTTTTGCTGTGTACAATTATAAAACTGTAGGCCTATTTGTAAAACTTTGTACCTGTATTTCTATACATTATTATTTATAAAAAAAAAAGATAAAAGTGTTATATTTTAATTGCTTTGTATTTCATATTGATATATCAAATGAATTAGAAGTTATTAATATTATAACGAAGAAATTAATAATAGAATATGTTTCTATGTGTCATACAAAGGTGTACGAATGTTTCCGAAGTTAAATGAATATATTGATGATAAAAGGTTGTATTTATATTCAATTTATAACCTCAAAGCAAATCTTATAAGGTATTATAGCTTACATTTTTAGTTTTATAACTCTTACTAGTAAATCCCCGTGAAAAATCACAGGCGGATTAATTAGATGCACATCAGAAATACATAATTTATTTCTACAAAAAACAACACACTTTATCTAGGCCTACCTAACTATGCAGACGGGGATTTTTAACTCGGTAAATGTGTACAAATTATAAGGACTATAAAACTGTAGGAATATTTGTTGAGATTTTGTGTTTATTATATTTAAAGAAAGATATTATTATGTTTTAATTGCCTTTTCTTTCATATTGATAGATCAAATGATATATAAGTTATTAATATTATAGGCTATATTATTGATTGAAGTTGTAAAAATAACCCCAAAGTATGATCTGCGCTAGGTTTTGTTTGCGTATTACAGATGATGGGTGAAATCAGCTGTTATATTTTAAAGTTATATTATTTCTTCTTTAAATGTTAAATCCACGTAGCTCATACGTACACTCGCTTTTTTAGGAGTTGATTTAAAAAAAATAACTTCACAAGTAATAATATAAAGACATTATATTATTGATTGAAGTTGTAAACCTAAGCCCAAAATATAATCTAAGTTTGTGTTAGATGATGGGTGAACTCAAATGTTAAATTATATTGTTACTCACGTACGTACTGTTGATAGTATACATGCTGATTATTTTTGTTGTATTTGACTATGTTTCATGTCATTGTAAAAACTGTTTATAAGTGTGTGTTTATGTTTTGTGAATTGCAAATATCTTTTAAATATGTTCGTACAATTGACTAATCACAAAACAATTAGTTTAATTTTAATTAATTCTTCCACTAGGAATTAGCGTTACTGTGAATCTACAGAGTAATATAAGCTATAATTATATACAAACTGCAACACTTAAGGGAGGAAACATTTTATAAAATATACGATTTGGATAGAATAAGGCGGTTTAGGTCCATTAGTTTTTAATAATAAAAAACAATGGCTATTTGGAAAAATGAACGCTATTTTTATACTGTTAGTTTTTAACCTAAAAATACAACTGAATTTAATTACATATATTATGTAGAATAAAGTTGCATCATATTAAATTACTTTAAATAAATTAACCAAATAAGTTCAGTTATTCATAAAATTTGCTTAAAATTTTAAGTAAACTATTCTGTGCAGATATTAAATTATAAAACTGAATTTATACTTAACCGTTTAGTTAAACAACTATTTATACAAGTGTTCACTCAATCAAATCGACAAATGAAATTTCCATTCTTTTTTAAAACTTGAATGCATGTGTTTTCCTAAAATGACAGGTGGATCAGTTTGATTCTACACTCCAAGTACAACAAATAAACACAATTTTATTTACAAAACCATTGTCATATATTCCATCTCTTAGATTAAAAAATCTCTCGCACTTTTTCTAAGTGTAGATGTATATCTTAATTGAAAACAGACTTCTGCCTGGAACCGAATGCACACCTGTCTATGACATATCGATAAACATTATCCACGCTCAATCTGATCACATTTTGTTTCTTGAAAATCATAACCAACACATTGATAGTAGATGTATTACTTATGGTGTTTAGTTAGCTAAAATAATAATAATCATTATAGAGTTGAATTTAATGGAAATTCAATATTCTATCAAAACTGAATGTCAACACTATACCGGTGCATTTCATCAAAAAGTGAAACATTTAAATTTATGTGTTTATAGGTTACAATGAACATGAAATTAAAAGATAATATTTAATAGGCGATGATAACCTGATATGGATTTCGCTTTTAGTAAAAAATACAATTAAAAATCCCTGATTTAAGGTAGGTTATACGAAGAATGCAATATTTAAAAATATCAACCCGTGTTCAATTTTACTTTCTCTACCTTATACGTAGTATATGGAGAAAGTATTGTTTTCATAAAAATTTTCAAATTTGAATTTTTAGTGGAATTATCTGTTTTGGTGCTCCCTGAACCCCAAAAAATTGTTTAGTGGAATTATCTGTGTTGGTGCTCCCTGAACCCAAAAATATTTTTCGTGGAATTATTTGCTTTGGTGCTCCCTGAACCCAAAAAAGTGGTTTTTTGGTGTTGTCTGTGCGTGTGTCTGTTAGAATGTGTACAGAGCTGGAGACCATACCAACGGTCCGATTTTGATGAAATTTGGTATGTTGGTGTAGTTCTGGAATATCTGCAGGCGTTTTTTCATTTTTTCAAATTTTAGATTTTTAAGGGGTTTTACCCCCCAAAAATTGCCAAAAAACGAGAAAAATCAAAATTTATCAAAAACGGCTCTAAGGATTTTGATAAAACTTGGCTTATTTGTAGCCCTTAATGTACCCTACCATATGCAAAAAACCGCATCTTTCTAAAAATTCTCGTTTAGGTAATAATAATAATAACTGATTTTTGGAGGTTTTGGCCAAAAAGGCGGTTGTTTTTCAACATTTTTCAAAGTCTTCGTGCATCTATACACGCTTAATTGACATGTTTGGTGCAAATTTGTTTGATATCGATCGAATAGTTTTAATAATAATATAATATGGATGTGTGTAACATGCAATATTTTCCATGGTATGTCCTACTTTTGCAATTCTAAATAACCATCTCCTATGCTACTCTTGGGAAGGTATAAAGTTTCAACTGGGAAAAAGTATGTGGCAGTTATCTGGTACCGTTTATTTATATATATATATTGTATATTAAACTTAACATAATTTTAGGTTAGACCTATCCTGAACCAAAACACGTTTATTGAAAACATTTACATTTATTACCACAATAATCTACTGTACTTTGATCTCTGTCTTATGTTATGTAAAGGTCACTCCTATCCCCCCCTCCCCTCGCACCCTACTTAGGTCCAAGTGTCGTAATCAATCGTTATTTCCGTGAAAATAGAGTATACAATAATATATTTAGGCGTCCTGTATATTGACCGCGGCTGTATTTTGGCTTGTCAGTTGATTTAAGAAACGATTTAAAATGTGGATGCATCCTTTCACGTCTACAACCGGGTCGGGCCATATAATCATGGCGCACCACTCAAATTTAATGTGAAGTGTAATGAGTATGTGCGTGTAAATGTATGTGTAATTTAGTATGTATTAAGAAGACTCGTAAATGACCCAGTGAAGTCGAAACTACAGTCGTCAATATACAGGACGCCTATATTACAAATGCAAGGTAATGTAATAATTCTTAAATTCAACATTGTAAGAAGTAGGATTCATAATGAATAATCTATTTGCATTGGCTTAGCCATGAGTCTTCATGGGGGCTGGTGAGCGAAACGAGCAGTGCAGGAGCCCATAGTATTCGATATTATTTTATTATTAGACGTCCTCAAATATGTATCCAGACACTTTAATAACAAAATGATTTCATTAACAAAATTATAATAATTTGTGCAACAAATATCAACATTTGGTAGGTAACAATAGCATCCGTGGTACGATTTCAACCTGTATAATATAAAATATAATACGACTACATCCAGTGGTGGATCTATAAATTGTTGGCCCCCAGCTGAATACCTTCAAGAGCCCCGAAATAGCGTGAAGAAGAGTCCCGTCTTTGGCGTTTAGGGCCCTACCTAAATTAACAAAAATCTGGCTTTATAATAGCCAAAGTAAGGCGTTAATCGTAACGAATCTGACAAATGGCACTGACAGCCCTTGCGGTTGTGTGCGCCACCACACCCATTATTTATAGACGGCGAAGCGCCTTAACCTTTTGAGTACTAGGTTTTAGAATTCCAAACTAGATTTGGAATTTTCATCCTGAGATTTTTTCTAACTTTCTTATTTTACTTCTTTTCTATATGTTATACCTATCATTCACTTTGATTGATCTTCTATGCAGCTGTTTTTCATTCATTTATAATTATTTATATATATAAATATATAATTAAATATTTTATACGCAATAAAATTGTATACACATACAAAAATACCCATGAAAAGAGTATGAAATTCCAGTTCATCTTAAATGTCCGATTCAGCATTTGTAAAGATCAAATCGATTTTATTATCATTAATTACAAGGCGATAACTAGCCATTAGATGTGTAAACGGAATCAAAACATAGTCACAAACAAGGTTAACTATAGAACGCACGCCAACCTAAACTGCATGCATGGAAGGCATGGATTTTTGTAAACAATTGCCTGTTGCATTTTCGTTTAAACATTCAGCTTCTTAAAAACAAAAATAGCAGATAGCGTTACTAATATTGATTTACAGCCTTAAATTTTGCGCTAAATACAGCTTCTTAAAAAAAATAACAGATAGCATTACTGGTATTACTACTTTGAACAGAAAAATACAAAACGAACCCGTACGTTCGTAGTCCTCAAATGTTCCTCCGACAAAAGTCGCAAGTGTTATGTAAAATTGTTTCTGCCTAACATATCTAGCTATAGCCCTTTTAACTTTGATCCTGATCACTGGCGGTACCTAAACCCAGCTTATACAGAGTGAGAGTGGAAGGAAAGTTTTTCGTTTAAGATGCCGTCTGGTTTGTTTTTGAATGATTTAAAGCCTATTTCTTACTTTCCTTAGCATTCGTTAGCCTACCTACACATTTGTAGGGCTTTTACAGTAGAATGGAAGTCGCTCTAGTATCGTTACTGTCGCCAAGGTGATTGGACTTGGTGATGTTGGATTTGGATATGCTCTTTGTAACGTTTACTGAACGCTCTCTATCTCTGACTAGTGTAATACTTTAATAGAGCGTCAGACATTGCACTCGTGACATTTTATTCTATAAACTCGCGATTTTAGGAGTCGATTTTACGTTTCAGCGCTGTAAATAAATTGCTGGTTGTACGGAAGGATACTGTTATATTATTGTGTTTCTTAAAAACATTTTTAGTACGTTGGGCAATAAGTGTTCGGATGAAATATATTTAGGCGTACTATCAATAATAGCATCTACCTCTGTTTTGCGTTCTTCTTTCTCTTCTTGTGGTTATTAATTAATTTGTATATTATTGTACTCCTGTACCCCGTTGGCTACGGCTATGTGTTTCATTGGACAGTGACAAGTCTGTGTTTTTAAAGCTATAAATGTTGCCATTTTGGGGAATGTGGGTGGAATTGAGCGTGGATGGTGACATCTGTTGACGGTATATTTTGTATTCGAACTTGTTGTATATATTTTGTGCATTTTCTATTGTTATTAGGCCTATGTGTAAAATGTATTTATTTTAACGGGCGAGGAAAAATTATCTGATGATGGAGCTACGGCTCCGAAACATGTTGTCTTAATAACTACGTCAATAAATCATGGGATAATTTGACAAACTAAGATAAATTGTAATTAATAATTCGATCACGCAGGTGAACTGCTGACGTCAGATGAGCGAATTTCCAAAATTAAGTTTATATATTTGAAGTGTTTCAACCAACTCTTTGGGAATGTTGTCTTCTCACGAAGGCTGAATAACTGGCTGCGCGAATGAAATTAGTAGAATTTGTTTGCACCTCAGCCTCAGGGGTCGTTCTGCTCCCAGGAGAAAAACTCGGTTTATAGACTGTTTCGCTTCGATCGCAACGGACAAAAACGTTTTTTTATTAATAAGTCATCAAGTACTTACTGTACACCGTCTGTGACTTCTAGATTTCCTTTTATTACGCTTTTCGGGGCTTATGTCCCATCATCAGATATTCTCACTCATTTGAGGTCGGCAGACATTAAGGGTCTGCTCCAGTAAACGAGAAAGCAACCGGAAACGAAAGCGCTTCTCACTATATCCCTATCTAAACAGAGCAATTTCTTGCAGCTGAACGCTTTAACATTGCCTCATTTCAAACCATTTTATAAGTCTATCTTTTGTAATTGAATGTTGAAAAAAACTGAATATTCTTTACAAAATTTCGGATCCGGCTTGCAAATTATTTTTCATTATTAATTTTTTATTGTGTTAGAAAAAAAAAATAAACTTTATACTTACAAAATGTCAATTATATAACAAATCAAAAGCATTTAAAAAAATATAAATTGCAAGACGGATGCGTATTGTGACTGTGCTTAAAATGAGACCTTGCAAACAATTTTATGATAAAAAGTAAACGAAATAAATGGTTTGAAATTTAACATTGCTCTTATGGGATAAAAATCCAAAATCCACTACAACAGACCCTTAAACACTAAAAGCATGTACACAAACATCCAGCGGCTGCGCACCTCGACGTTCACGGAGGAAGATGAAGGGATATAAGCCCCGAAATGCTTCATAAAAGGAAATCTAAAAATCACAGACGCTGTAAAGTAAGTGCTTGATAACTTATTAATCATGTCGTTGACTTGGGTACACTTATACTCGAAAATGAGTTAATATACGCTTTGTATGGTATATTTAGAGTACTTTTATGGTATTTTACGTTTTGACCGATTTTGGGAGGAACCAGACGGGCTATAAGGTCATATAAAAAACTAAAGTGCTGAATAATCTCCTATGTTTATTTTTTTAGATAAAACCCTAAAAAAGTTTCATTCTTGTTCGAAAAATGTTTTACATTCGATCAGAAAACGTGCTTCCGGTTGTTGGACTTTTTGGACAACATCAACATGTGTATCAAATTTGGGCCATATCGGACGTAGAATCTGCATACACACACACACACACACATATATATGAGTTATATATATAGTAACAAATATTTCAACTTACGTCATCCATTACACGATTTTTTCTCTCCTACAGGTTTTGCAGCATCAATATGTTGATCCGCCATCTTCAGGGTTGACCCGCTACTACTTCGTAAAAGTCATTTTTTTACATAAAAACATGCAAAATACAAACACAAACACACATTACAGACGCACATATTATACATGCTGACATATTGATGCGCAGTTGAAATATTTGTAACTAAATATTACCCATACTATAAAAATGCTAATAAAAACGCTAATATAACTGTAATATTTTTAATGACAATAAAAATGTGTTCTGAGGACCATTATCGGGACTTATTACCCACTCTCGACCTTAGGTCTTACCATAAGAGTCATTGCAATAGCTCATCTTTCTTATAGAATTTGCTAATAATTACTTGGTACCACAAATGTACAGATCGAAATAATCTACCTATTCATAGATAATACATTGACTTATTGTACTAACAAATCTGAATTGAATGTTTTTTTTTAGTTTCTTTTGGTATTTATGGCATAAATGCTGCGAGCTTGTGATTAAATTGCCGCCTTCAATAAATGCTAACAGCACGTGCAATCCCAATCGGCTTTTGCAAGGGTGATTATATCTACACCGGATAACATGTATACGCTGCGCACACTTCAGTTGATTGGCTGGAGTAATTACTATTTTGACCGACGCTGGATCAGAAATCGATTTTTTGGTTTATGTAAATAATTGATTTGATATTTTATTGTTAAATTTCATCTATCGTAAATCAGAAGGGCAGATTTCTCTATTTTTTTAAACTGAAATTGTGTGTATGGAGTTTTACAAATTAGCTAGGTTCTTTGCGAGGTAAACATTAACTATTGTTGTGCCTGACCTCTAAGTCCCAAGCGAACACATAGCTTGAAAACTATTACTCGGAATTTTGTCAAGAATTTCGATGATTCGAGAAAAATTAATATTTATACATGTGCAAATTTTAGGTGGGTTGGTAGCATTTGAATTTTGAATTTTTTGAATCGGATTTTACCGTCACGCATTTTTCTGAAACGTTATATCCCGTCACGCTCTCCTACATAAATATTACACATGTATAAGTGATTTTTGTTGCCAATAGAGAGTTCCTCATGAATAATTAAATTGAAAACATCACGAAACAGTTATAGTAGCTGTCTTGTAAAATAAAAATCTGACATGATATAATTAGCTAAACTTGTTTAAAAACAAGTAAATCAATATTGGTGGTCAGAATGGTGTCAGAAACTAAAATTGTTCAGACAATTAAATAAAATTGGGTCTGCGTCGGACCAGATGGTGGAAGTTATACTTCTTTGGCCATTCGTATATTCGTATACTTTCCTATAATTTTTGAAAAAAAAATTTCCCAGCCGGTAATCGAACCAGGGATTCTAGCGTGGAAGTCGAGTGCGTTAACCACTCACCCACCGAGACTCTTGAGGTACTCTTGTAGAGAAAATATATGAAAAGGCACTTTCCCGATTTTACTCTTGACCGACACCCCATCCCGATTACAACGGGCGCAAAGAAGTATAACTTCAAAAACACTATTATTATTATTTTAAAATATTTTGTATAACTCGTGGGTTCTGCGACGCTCATCAATCCTTGCGGAGACTCGTGACGGAGAAAATTCCATAATCTGAGATTTTTACTCAAATGATGATTCATTAGGACAGTGGCCCTTGGTATGGGGCAGGGTGGTGGCGTTAGCGTTGTTCTAGAAAGTGACGTATGAGTGCTGGGCCAGAGATTTTGTATGAATGTCAGGAATTTATTTATATCGCAGAGAGATATAGATCTTAAATTTATCACATGTAATAAATTTTTATGTAACTTTTTTTGATGGTTAATCAAAATGGGGTTTTTATAATTTGTTGAAATGGCAACCGAATTATCAAAATCAAATTATCAACAGCAGGTTGTGCTCTCTCTCCCCTCCATAAAATTATAAGATTTTATGAAGATATCTAGAGAATAAACGTATAAAAACATGGTTAAAATACAAAAACTTGAACGTTTTTTATCAAGTTTGAAGTTTGCGGCCATTTTGTAAACTTACCGATAGAGATACGGAAAAAATCAAGAAACCAATTTTGTAGAACATCAAATTTGCTACCCGCAAAATACTATTACTTTTTCAATTCAACTTATGGTTAAGCTACAAACTGGCTTTGAAAAATTTTTATTTTATTTAAGGGGTTCGAAATGAAAAACTTAAAAAAACTGTATATATACATCGCTCGGCCTAGGAATAAGGAACATTCATGCAAAAAATCATAACAATCGGTCAAGGCGTTTGGCACAGACGGACAATCGTGAGACAGACAGACACACAGACGAAATGCCGAACGGTCGAGCTAAAACGGAGACCTCGCTTCGCTCGGTCAATATAACACGACTTATCCATTTGCTCGCTACATTAAACAATGCTTGTTGTTTTTAATATTTGGAAATATTTTAGATTTTTTGAATTTAACAAAACCTCAAACCTTTTCCTTAAATTTGTTTAGTAGATACATTATAGCTTGTAATTCCTCAATTAAATCACGTAAAAACCTATGGATTTTTAGGTAAAACAATAAAACACGGCTTATCCATTTAATCTCTACATTAACAAATTTGTGTCTTTTATATTTGAAAATATTTTGTGAACTTAAAAAATGCCAATCCATTTAAGATATTTTATAATAATAAAACATTAAATTTACTGCCATTTAGAAAATTAAGTCTTAGCTACTTCTTAAAAAAAACTGGAAGCCAAATTAATCTTTTTTCGACCCATGTTTAATGTTTTCTTAGATCTACATATAGCTCCCGTGCAATTTTTACCTTAATACGAAGAAAAATGAGTTTGTTTTCAACGAATTATAATGAATAAATTGTTACACGCAATGGATTTATTATTACAAAACAAGCAAGTCATTTTAATCTTCCTGCAGAGAGCAAGGCTCATATTAGGTAGTTTTCACTGGTACCTAATATTTTGTAAAAACTGTATATTGTTATTTTTACATACATTATTTTTATAACGTGCACATTACGGAGTTACAAATACACAATATTATGAATATTCGTATTTAAACGTTGTATTAACACGAAATAAACTAATATAAGTAGATAATCTTTACATGTATTTACACAAATACAAAAATGTATGGAAATACATGAAAATAAACTATTCGATTTTAAATTATTAATTGTCGAATGGTTCTGGTATACAGTAAGTAATTGTGCATATCATTAACACAATAAATTATGAAATACAGTGTTTAAAATGAAATAAAAAGCATAAAATAAACACACAATTTGCATAATATTATAAATAAAATCAGTTTGTTTTTCGATTGAAGGAACTGATTGCTGTTTATTCTGTTGAAACAGTTCAAGTATGTTTTATTAACCCATAAATAAAAATTAGACAAGCACGATAAACTACAACATTAAAAGCAGCTTAGCTTTGCATAATTGAATCTAAAGTTGGATGTAGAGTAAGGATGATATTTATCAAATTTTCCGCTTGAAACCGCCAAGAGTACTTTTCAAACTAGCCTCCTAGAATATTCACACATAAACTTTGTTTTGCCAATTACACATTTAGTCTTTTAATTATTAATGTTTTTAAAACAGTGCCAAAAGGAGTTTAGTATAGTGGGGTATTGTACTCGATTGAATACATAAGAGAATAGATTAACAGGATATGGTTTAGGTTGCGTTCAGACTATGTCTTTATGTCCCGCCGGGTCTTCTCAGGGACCGGTTAACTTGTTTGAATGAAACTTTAAATAGAAATGTAAACTTCCGTCTGTTATTCTCGATTGAATGCATAAGAGAGTAGATTAACATTATATAGATTAGGTTGTGTTCAGAATATGTCTTTATGTCCCGCCGGGTATTTTCAGGGACCGGTTAACTTGTTCGAATGAAACTTTAAATAGAAATGTAAACTTCCGTCTGTTATTGTACGTTTTTAAATCTAAAAATAACAATCCCACACATCTAGTATATACAACCGATATACCTTGCACTTTTACCTGAAAATATTTCTCTTGTCATTCAAGAACTCTAGCCCTTCTGCTCATGATTCAGGATCGAGGACACCGTTACACCTCTCCCCCCAAACTACCTCCATCCAAATGCTTCTGTCCTAATCTACTGGGCATGCGTCAGGATCCAGGTCACCGCTACCCTCACCTTCCTACCCCGATTGAAGTGCCTCTGTCCTAATCAATCGTCATTCACGTTTAATATGAGAGTATACAATAATCCGTTTGCATTTGCTTCGCCTCGGGCAGTGCCGGCAAATTGTGGGTCCCCTGTAAAATCTCTGCAAGGTCCTCTCGAGCAGACATCGATGGAGGGAAGAGGGGGGAAACCGTACACGATTTTTTCATAGAACAATGAGAGGAATGTTTAACATAAAGTTTATCAAATAAATTTGCTAAGCCTTATTAAACACATATTTAAGAACTTACATGAATGTTAAGTGTAAAACGTTTAGAGATTAACAGGTTTTTACTTTTTCCAGTTTAAACTACTTTCAGGAAAAGAGTAGATAAATATAAGTTTTTAAATACAAATATTTATTAGAATTGTACAAAAGTAAGTGTGCAAAATATGAAGTAGTAAATGTATAATGACTCAAAATTAACTAGGTTCTTTTTATTCACAAAGATAAAATGAAATACACTAAAAAAAATCACATTTGCAAGTGATTTTACTAAAAAGTGTTTTCTTGGTTTCATTAGAGAAAATCATTTAGTCAGTTCTTTTTAGTCAAGATTAGAAGCCTCTTTGCCGCTTATGAAAATGACTCTCAGCTCACATAACCGCTCACTTCACAGCTGAGCAGTGAGCAGTTTACGGCGAGTTGTGTTGTAGTTGTCGACAATAAATATACCTACGTCGTTAATACAGTAGAATATTTTTTGCAACTAGAAATTTTCTGTTAAAAACTTTTTTGCCAATGCTCATTATTTCATTATACTCAATATTTTATACATTTTGTATTTTAGCCTCATTTATTTTAGATAGGGCTTTTGGGTCCCCTAAGGGTTCGGGCCCCTACATCGCAGGGTTTTGTGATTAGTAGATCCGGCCATGGTCTCGGGGATTGGTGAACGAATGAGCAGTAACGGAACGATATAGTCTTTAAAGAAAGAAAGGACGGATTTGAACCGTAGACCTAAATCTTTGGAGCTAAACTAACCCCCCTAACTAAGGCCGCAATTAAAATATCTACCAAAGTCGTACTATAGATACGTATATTTCTGCACAGACGTCTGGTTGGAATAACAAAATTGATACGCGTTTTGAGTCAAAACCGCCTAATAAGGTGAGAAGCCTAAATTTCGTCCCCAATTTTAGCTTTTCTCACTAAACCTGAAATATTTTTAATTTTCTTTTCAATTTTACAAATGAAAATAACTAGCACATTTCTGCAAAGAATTTGAAAAACAGTGTTTAAGAAAATGGAAACAATAAAACTATCACTTAAATTTTTAAAAAAATCAGATAATTTTCGATTTTTTTATAAAGTGACTCCAAATTTCGTCCCCTTTATACCCGGCAATTGGAGGAATAATACAAAAATTCACATATTACAAAGTTCAATTAAAATTGTTACATTTTAAAATATTTAATCAGAATTTTAACAACAACACTAATAACCTACTTATTCCTAACATCAACAGATTAATAACCTGCTTTGATATTATGATAACAATATCATTTTCCAGAACGTTGATTATCCATTTCTTTGAAACGAAACAAGTTACTAAGCTCTAGTTCTGTTTCTCTTGAGCGTACTACATTTGTGTACTACATGACCTACCTTTATGATTGAAATTGTTTTCCCCTTTACCCACTCAAGCCCTCAAAATCATAAAGGTTCAGATATGTCAAAAAATGTGTCCTGTTATGCAACACAAGATATATACAAAGTTTTGTTAACTTATTTTCAACAACAAAAATAATAAAGGGGGTTTATGAACACTCTGTATATATAATTTATTTCACTAAGACATATACTCCTGTTAAGAATGAATACGTTTGAAATAAGGAAAATAATTAATATGTGGTTAGAAAATGTAGTTTAGGTAGGTTAGGTTACATAGTTGTGGTATACATTATATTGGGTACTAGCTGTTCCTGCAACGTTTTTCACTTGCAATTACAAATCGTGGTTGATTAATAACGTATGAAGTTCACTTACGCCAAGGTGGTCTCATATTTTTCCTAAATCCTACCGTTGAAAAGCTTTTTAAGTCGGAAACCCGACAAGTTTAAGAAAACGCACACTTTTTATGTTCTCCTAAACTATGAAACCTACATAATCGGCTCAGTGGCCATTTAAAAGAACTCTGCGATTATTTCAAATTGAATATCGGTGCTACCTGTCTAAAGTTATAATCAGAAACGTACCCAAAAGATGGCGAAATCGTTTTTTGGTCATTAATGTCGGCACAACTTTTGAACAATTGGAGTTTATCTTCTAAACCTTCCCGAAGAAATGACTCAATACGCCGAGATTGTTTTCAATCGGATAGGCAGAAATACATTAGGAGTAATGGGGCAATGCACAAGGGACCCGATAGGTATGGGATACCCTCCCCCTATCTCGATGCAACCGCTGGTTTCTCCCCTTATCCAGGGCTCTTTAACAAGGGCTATGCCGTTTTGCTCATTTACGGTGACCCAATATCGATCACCACTACACCAGCTGGTAATATTTCAGTAATTTCTGTAGCTGGCATAATTACCTGGGGACAAGTGATTTACTATATTACCTTAAAATAACAATATGTACATAAACGTAATGGATAAGGATGTAAATATTCCAGTATCAAACAACAGTACACCGGGAGTGGCTACGCGTCACCGCCTCGCGCTCATTTAAAAACGATTTCATAATGATGTAATCATTTTATCACAAATCGGTGAATTGAAAAGTTTAGGTCAACTCATTGGCTACAACTTTCCCGCTGGAAGTGTGTTTGTAATCCAGAAATAAAAAATTTCCTCGCTTAGTAACTTTTCCATGTCGGTCTGTGATAATTCTCAAATATTTTCAATTATTAAAATTCGAAATACCTGTTAAAATAAAAGTTTTTTATACTGTTAGTATCCGTACTTTATGTAGATTAAGAATATGTAAGTTTTATTTTACTGAAGCTTTTCCGTCGTGATACAACAGCGAGTAAACGACAGCGCGCACAAGGAGTCCGCTGCTCTAGTCTTCGCAGTTATCAGCACAGTGACGTCAGAGTGAAACTGGCGGCACAGTGCCGAGCTCAAAGAAACGGTTTGCCCTTGTTACAGAGCCCTGTCCTTATCTGCGTTTTATCTTATCGCCGTTTCACAGTACACAGTTGGTAATACGACAGTGCACATGCGTCGCTGCGTCAGTTCTATCTGCTTCTTTTAATCAGGTAAAATTGCCAAGGTATCAAAGAGACAGATTGAAATGACGGGAAGCCCCTTTTCCTCACGTGCACTGAAACTCGATAGGTATCAAACAGACAGGATTGAAAACTATCGCGGCGTCACGATTACTTTGCAGTTCATGTTCCCTTATACGTTCAGCCGTTCTCGCTTGATACCGTCACAATCAGACAGTCAGGATTTTATTACATGTATAGATAAACCAAGCATACTTGTTTAGTTATTATTTTAACAGTTGATATTGATATTTAGCACAGTGTACTTGAACTCTTTAAATATTTAGTTTAATGTTTCCCATGAAAGTCTTAAACTTCAGTTTGTTTGATAAATCTTTGTTAAACATTGATGAGTTGCCTGCTGCAACTGTAAACTACTGAGGATAATGACGTAGTTATTGAAACATAGTCTGTAATAGATTGTTTGTGTAATGGTTTTAATGAGCGGTAATTAATATATTTCTACGAGTGAAGTGTGATCATTGCGTGCACCGAGTTTCGAATAAGTTAGTTTGAGTAGAGGTGGTTCAAAGGATTCGTCACCGATATTTTGTATCTGTTACTTGAATCTGAGTGAAGTCATAGATGCTCAAATCTAAAAGGATCGGTTTAAATATCGGTTTTAGTATCAGGTAATAAACAAACAGGTTTTTGTACTAAATGCATATAGATATTTATATTAAATCACGGTTTTAATTGAATATAACCGAAATTCCTTTTAATTTTGTTATTAATTAAGTGGAGTTGGTTTATTACTAAACTGACCTTAAGTTTTAAATCCATACCCTACTGTTTCATGAAATGGTTTTAGTATTTGTTTGAGTGTCGGTCATTAAAACCGGACTTTCGCACTAAATAAATATACATCTGTAGATTTAATCACGGTTTTAGTGGAAAATAACAAAAATTTCTAGTAATTGTTATTAATTGAATAGTTTTATTACTAAACTTAAGTTTTACATGAATACTGTTTCATGTAACGGTTTTAGTATCTATACTTATATTATAAAGAGGTAAAGTTTGTTTGTTTGTTTGTTTGTTAGTATGTAGGGGGTAATCTCTGGCACTACTAAACCGATTGAAAAAACAGTTTTACTAATAAAAAGCTACACTATCCCTGAGTAACATAGGCTACAATTCATTTCGATAAAAACCTTTTTTTATTCCAATATTTGTAAATTTAGTCGGAAAAAATTCTTAGGTTAGGCCCAGAATGATAAATCAACACATGTATTTACATTTATTACCATAGTAACCAATTGATAACAGATAATATAGCTGTTAGCACCAATATTTCCATTAACAGCTGATTTCAAAATTTGAAGCAATTATTGTTGTATTTCTAGCTTTTAGGTTAGGGTTTTTAAGTGTAGACCTGAGCCTTGCTGGTTCTTTTAACCATATTATAACTGCTGTTATAAAATATAAGAAATAATTTAATTTGAACATTTTACATTATTTACTATCTTAGTTTTGAGGTTATTATTAATCCTACACCTTTATTATAAATAAAACAACATATGTTTTTAGAAGGTTCCATTGGGGATTGGCGTGCGGAGCACGCAGGGGTCTCCCCTAGTCATTAATATTGTCGGTCAAAAACAGGTTTTGACGTGTAAACCTATAGGCGCACCGCTTCCAAAATTTGTTTGCTGGCGGTGAATCGGATTTTACCGTCACGCATTTTTCTGAAACGCTCTATACCGCCACGCTCTACTATGTATAGTACCATAGCCTTCTCTGTATAAGGCCGCGGCCTTCGATGTGGCAACGCCGCATCTCACCCCCACCCTCGGCCCACTCCGGGCATTGATGCCAGCGGTAAAACGTTCAACATTTCGCCAAAACTGCGCTTATTCACATTAAAAGTAATGAAAAGTAAATCAGTTTAGTGGATTCATTTTTAGCATGAAATGGTGCTTACAATGTTACAAATTGTATTACTAAATAATAAAAAATAGATGTTTATATAAACGTATAATATTCACCACTTACTTCCAGCCCTGAGTATTATGCACGAGCGATATAAATTTGTATTAAAAACAGAATTTGTTTGAACTAATTGAGTTTATGATAAAATTACTATTATATATATAGGTGTAGGGAACTTTGTAAACGGGTTGGATGAAACAACAAGGTTTATTTCAAATATATTTTATTCGAACAAAGAGATTACACTTTTCAGGAATATAAAGTGACCTAAGAAAATATTTTAAGTTTAATTTTATTTTAATTATTCGGACGTTATTTTCTTTCACTGGCATTTGCTTTTGTATGTTCGATAATATTTTAACACCGGTTTTTCATTAAATGGTCACACATATTGTATTTGGGCTTCAATTTATTTCGCGGACATTCATTGTGGTACTTAAATTACGTTTTAATAGCATTATTTAATAAAATTTGCGCTAATTATGATTGGACGTTAATTTCTTTCACTGGCATTCGCTTTTGTATGTTCGATAATATTTTTAACACCGG
>JAGFPH010000927.1:140979-154018 GCA_018207615.1 Philaenus spumarius
GAAATATTTTATCTTTAGTAAATTTTTACACTGATTAAAATTAAAACCCGAACCACAAAACAAGGAGCAAAAACAATAACTAAACAACTAAATTGTAAGTTAAGTTTAATACCTTACCCTTATGTACATTTCGATGACATGGTCATCATGAGGATGAGGATGATGACCATGTCATCGAAATGTACATAAGGGTAAGGTATTAAACTTAACTTACAATTTAGTTGTTTAGTTATTGTTTTTTGCTCCTTGTTTTGTTGTTCGGGTTTTTATTTTAATCAGTGTGATTTTGTCGCCACAGTGCTCTTTTATTTGTTTAATTTAGTAAATTTTGTTTAAACAGTTTTAAAGATGTTTGGCGTTAGCAAATTTTAATGACCGATGTTTTCAAAACGTGCAACAATAAGTTTTTATTTTTGGCCCAAAAAAGCTGTAGGTTATAAAGAATAATTAAGTAATATAAATTTGCTTACTAGGTTGCTATGGTGATGGATGTAAATGCATTCAAGTAACGTGTAAAATTGTGCTAAAGCTAGTGATCCGACTCAGCTATTTTAACTATTATAGGGCTGGGTATGAACCCCATACAGATCTTCGCACTTTTTACGCTCAAAAATAAAAGTTTTGCAAAATAATTTCTTAGTGAGTGTTTGTTGACCCCCATAAGAATATATCTTAAAACTTTCGTATTTTTATCTTCTGTAGTTTTTACTTTACGTCAAGTCAGAACAAAGCCGCTTGTGCCTACATAGAGATAGGAGAAATAAGGTTTTACTTCTCGCGGTTTTGTTCCATTTTCGCAGTCACGTAGATCATTGTCAAACCCCTTACCTGGGAACCTAACCGTAAGAGGTACATAACCAACATTGACTTCGTACTTGTTTTGGTTAGAAAGAGATAATCATTTTTACTTTTCCCTGTTTTTTTTTTTTTTGCGATTTTGAGATGGGACAAGAAATGACAAACATTTTTTTCAGCTAGTACCTTCCAGCAATCAAATTTCACTTGTGTACGGAACGTGGTTCTGGAAATTTCGTTATTACGTGGTTAACTTGCATACAGGGTGTTTGGTTTTGTGTTATATGTTATTTAAAAGACAGAAAGAAATAAGCAAAATCTGTCCCCGGGTCAGACAGCTATTCACCTTAGAAAACGCATTTAAAAAATGTCAAACCTTTTCCATAACTTTTTTAGCAGATACATTATAGATTGTAATTCTTCAACTTAAACCCCTTTAAAATCTATGGATTTTTGTGGTAAAATAATAAAACACGGATTATCCATTTGCTCGCTACATTAAAAAATGTATGTTGTTTTTTTAATATTTGAAAATCTTTCACGTTTTGAAAATGTATAACAAAATCTCAAACCTTTTCCTTAAATTTGTTTAGTAGGTACATTATAGATTGTAATTCTTCAACTTAAACCCCTTTAAAATCTATGGACTTTTGTGGTAAAATAATAAAAACACGTGTTACCCATTTGCTCGCTACATTAAAAAATGTATGTTGTTTTTTTAATATTTCAAAATCTTTCACGTTTTGAAAATGTATAACAAAATCTCAAACCTTTTCCTTAAATTTGTTTAGTAGGTACATTATAGATTGTAATTCTTCAACTTAAACCCCTTTAAAATCTATGGATTTTTGTGGTAAAATAATAAAACACGGATTATCCATTTGCTCGCTACGTTAAAAAATGTATGTAGTTTTTTTTTATTTTAAAATCTTTCACGTTTTGAAAATGTATAATAAAATCTCAAACCTTTTCCTTAAATTTGTTTAGTAGGCACATTATAGCTTGCTATTCTTCAAATTAAACCCCTTTAAAAGCTATGGATTTTTGTGGTAAAATAATAAAACACGGATTATCCATTTGCTCGCTTTGTTTTTTTAATATTTGAAAATCTTTCACGTTTTGAAAATGTATAACAAAATCTCAAACCTTTTCCTTACTTAAATTTGTTTTGTAGGCACATTATAGCTTGCTATTCTTCAAATTAAACCCCTTTAAAAGCTATGAATTTTTGTGGTAAAATAATAAAACACGGATAATCCATTTGCGAGCTACTTTAAAAAATGTATGTAGTTTTTTTAATATTTGAAAATCTTTCACATTTTTTAAATTTACAAAAAAATCTTAAACCTTTTCCTTAAATTTGTTTAGTAGATACATTACAGGTTGTAATTTTTCAAATTCAAGCCCTTTAAAACCTATGGATTTTTGTGATAAAATAATAAAAACACGGGTAATCCATTTGCTCGCTACATTAAAAAATGTATATTGTTTTTTTTATATTTGAAAATCTTTCACATTTTTTAAATTTATAAAAATATCTCAAACCTTTTCCTTAAATTTGTTTAGTAGATACATTGTAGTTTGTAATTCTTCAAATTAAACCCCTTTAAAATCTATGGGTTTTTGTGGTAAATAAAACTCGGCTTATCCATTTACTCTCTACATTAACAAATTTGTGTCTTTTTTTATGTTTGAAACTATTTTGTAAACTTAAAAAAACGCCAATCCCTTTAAGATATTTTCTATACTAATATTATAAAGAGATAAAGTTTGTTTTGTTTGTTTGTTTGTTTGTTTGTATGTAGGGGGTAATATCTGGCACAACTGAACCGATTGAAAAAATAGTTTTAATAATAAAAAGCTACACTATCCCTGAGTAACATAGGCTATAATTCATTTCGATAAAAACCTTTTTTTATTTCAATATTTGTAAATTTAGTCGGAAAAAATTCTTAGGTTAGGCTTAGAATGATAAACCAATACATGTATTTACATTTATTACCATATCAACCAATTGAGTAAAATAACAGATAATATAGCTGTTTGCTCCAATATTTCCATTGACAGCTGATTTAAAAAACTGAAGCAATTTTTTTTGTTGTATTTCTAGCTTTTAGGTTAGGGTAGATATTAGCCTTGCTGGTTCTTTTAACCATTATTATAACTGCTGTTATAAAATATAAGAAATAATTTAATTTGAACATTTAACATTATTTACCATCTTAGTTTTGAGGTTATTATTAATCCTACACCTTTATTATAAATAAAACATAACATATGTTTTTAGAAGGTTCCATTGGAGGTTGGCGTGCGGAGCACGCAGGGATCTTCCCTAGTATAATAATAAAATATTAAATATACTGCCATTTAGAAAATAAAGTCTTAGCTACTTCTTAAAAAAAAACCCGTGAGACAAATTAATCTTCTTTCGACCCATGTTTAATGTTTTTTTAGATCTACATTTAGCTGCCGTGCAATTTTTCCTTGATTAATATAATAAGAAGAAAAATTAGTTTGTTTTCAACTTGATTGTAATGAATAAATTGTTACACGCAATGCATTTATTATTACAAAACAAGCAAGTCATTTTAATGTTTCTGCAGAGAGCAAGTTTCATATTTGGTAGTTTTCACTGGTACCTAATATTTTGTAAAAAACTGTATATTGTTATTTTTACATACATTGTTTTATAACGTGCACATTACGGAGTTACAAATACACAATATGAATATTCATACTTAAACGTTACTAACACGAAATAAACTAATATAAGTAGATAATCTTTAGATGTATTTACACAAATACAAAAATGTATGGAAAATACATGAAAATAAACTATTCGATTTTAAATTATTAATTGTTGAATGGTTCTGGTATACAGTAAGTAATTGTGCATATCATTAACACAATAAATTATGAAATACAGTGTTTAAAATGAAATAAAATGCATAAAATAAACACACAATTTGCATAATATTATAAATAAAATCAGTTTGTTTTTCGATTGAACTAACTGATTGCAGTTTATTCTGTTGAAACAGTTCAAGTATGTTTTATTAACCCATAAATAAAAATTAAACAAGCACGATAAACTACAACATTAAAAGCAGCTTAGCTTTGCATAATTGAATCTAAAGTTGGATGTAGAGTAAGGATGATATTTATCAAATTTTCCGCTTGAAACCGCCAAGAGTACTCTGCAAACTAGCCTCCTAGAATATTCACACATAAACTTTGTTTTGCCAATTACACATTTAGTCTTTTAATTATTAATGTTTTTAAAACAGTGCCGAAAGGAGTTTAGTATAGTGGGGTATTGTACTCGATTGAATACATAAGAGAATAGATTAACAGGATATGGTTTAGGTTGCGTTCAGACTATGTCTTTATGTCCCGCCGGGTCTTCTCAGGGACCGGTTAACTTGTTTGAATGAAACTTTAAATAGAAATGTAAACTTCCGTCTGTTATTCTCGATTGAATGCATAAGAGAGTAGATTAACATTATATAGATTAGGTTGTGTTCAGAATATGTCTTTATGTCCCGCCGGGTATTTTCAGGGACCGGTTAACTTGTTCGAATGAAACTTTAAATAGAAATGTAAACTTCCGTCTGTTATTGTACGTTTTTAAATCTAAAAATAACAATCCCACACATCTAGTATATACAACCGATATACCTTGCCCTTTTACCTTAAAATATTTCTCTTGTCATTCAAGAACTCTAGCCCTTCTGCTCATGATTCAGGATCGAGGACACCGTTACACCTCTCCCCCCAAACTACCCCCATCCAAATGCTTCTGTCCTAATCTACTGGGCATGCGTCAGGATCCAGGTCACCGCTACCCTCACCTTCTTACCCCGATTGAAGTGCCTCTGTCCTAATCAATCGTCATTCCCGTGTAATATGAGACTATACAATAATCCGTTTGCATTTGCTTCGCCTCGGGCAGTTCCGGCAAATTGTGGGTCCCCCTGTAAAACCTCTGCAAGGGCCTCTCGAGCAGACATCGATGGAGGGAAGCGGGGGGAAACCGTACACGATTTTTTCATAGAACAATGAGAGGAATGTTTAACATAAAGTTTTCAAATAAATTTTGCTAAGCCATATTAAACACATATTTAAGAACTTACATGAATGTTAAGTGTAAAACGTTTAGAGATAACAGGTTTTTACTTTTTCCAATTTAAACTACTTTCAGCAAAAGAATAAATAAACATACGTTTTTAAATACAAATATTTGTTAGAATAAAATAATTGTACAAAAGTAAGTGTGTAAAATATTAAGTAGTAAATGTATAATGACTCAAAATTAACTAGGTTCTTTTTACTCATAAAGATAAAATGAAATACATTTAAAAAAATCACATTTGCAAGTGATTTTACTAAAAAGTGTTTTCTTGGTTTCATTAGAGAAAATCGTTTAGTCAGTTCTTTGTAGTCAAGATTAGAACCCTCTTTGCCGTTTATGGAAATGACTCCCAGCTCACATAACCGCTCACTTCACAGCTGAGCAGTGAGCAGTTTACGGCGAGTTGTGTTGTAGTTGTCGACAATAAACATACTTCGTTAATACAGTAGAATATTTTTTGCAACTAGAAATTTTCCGTTAAAAACTTTTTCTGCCAATGCTCATTATTTCATTATACTCAATATTTTATGCATTTTGTATTTTAGCCTCATTTATTTTTTTGAGTAGATAGGGCTTTTGTGTCCCCTAAGGGCTCGGGCCCCCACATCGCGGGGTTTTGTGATTAGTAGATCCGGCCATGGTCTTGGGGATTGGTGAACGAATGAGCTGTAACGGAACGATATAGTCTTTAAAGAAAGAAAGGACGGATTTGAATCGTGGACCTAAATCTTTTGAGCTAAACTCTTCCTAAGGCCGCAATTAAAATATCTACCGAAGTCGTACCATAGATAAAATGTATTCTGCACAGACGTCTGGTTGGAATAACAAAATTGTTACGCGTTTCGAGTCAAAACCAACCGCCTAATAAGGCGAGGAGCCTAAATTTCGTCCCCAATTTTAGCTTTTCTCACTAAACCTGAAATATTTTAAATTTTCTTTTCAATTTTACAAATTAAAATAGCTTGAACATTTCTGCAAAGGATTTTGAATAACAGTATTTAAGAAAATGGAAACAATAAAACTATCAATTCAATTTTAAAAAAATCAGATAATTTTCAATTTTTTTATAAAGTGACTCCAAATTTCGTCCCCTTTATACCCGGCAATTGGAGGAATAATACAAAAATTCACGATTACAAAGGTCAATTAAAGTTGTTACATTTTTAAATATTTAATCAGAATTTTAACAACAACAAACTAATAACCTACTTATTCCTAACATCAACAAATTAATAACCTGCTTTGATGTTATGATAACAATATCATTTTCCAGAACGTTGATTATCCATTTCTTTGAAACGAAGCAAGTTACTAAGCTCTAGTTCGCGCCATTCTGTTTCAATGGTGTATTACATGACCTACCTTTATGATTGAAATTGTTTTCCCCTTTAACCCCTCAAAATCATAAAGGTTCAGGTATGTATTTGTCCTGTTATGCAACCCGAGATATATACAAAGTTTTGTTAACTTATTTTCAATAACAAAAATAATAAAGAGGGTTGGAGGGGCTTTATGAACACTCTGTATATATAATTTATCTCACTAAGAAATATATATACTCCTGTTAAGAATGAATACGTTTGAAATAAGGAAAATAATTAATAAGTGGTTAGAAAATGTAGTTTAGGTTAGGTTACATAGTTGTGGTATACATTATATTGGGTACTAGCTGTTCCTGCAACGTTTTTCACTTGCAATTACAAATCGTGGTTGATTAATAACGTATGAAGTTCACTTACGCCAAGGTGGTCTCGTATTTTTCCTAAATCCTACCGTTGAAAAGCTTTTTAAGTCGGAAACCCGAAAAGTTTAAGAAAACGCACACTTTTTATGTTCTCCTAAACTATGAAACCTACATAATCGGCTCAGTGGCCATTTAAAAGAACTCTGAGATTATTTCAAATTGAATATCGGTGCTACCAGTCTAAAGTTATAATCAGAAACGTACCCAAAAGATGGCGAAATCGTTTTTTGGTCATTAATGTCGGCACAACTTTTGAACAAATTTAGTTTATCTCCTAAACCTTCCCGAAGAAATGACTCAATACGCCGAGATTGTTTTCAATCGGATAGGCAGAAATACATTAGGAGTAATGGGGCAATGCACAAGGGACCCGATAGGTATGGGATACCCTCCCCCTATCTCGATGCAACCGCTGGTTTCTCCCCTTATCCAGGGCTCTTTAACAAGGGCTATACCATTTTGCTCATTTACGGTGACCCAATATTGATCACCACTACACCAGCTGGTAATATTTCAGTAATTTCTGTAGCTGGCATAATTACCTGGGGACAAGTGATTTACTATATTGCCTTAAAATAACAATATGTACATAAACGTAATGGATAAGGATGTAAATATTCCAGTATCAAACAACAGTACACCGGGAGTGGCGACGCGCCACCGCCTCGCGCTCATTTAAAAACGATTTCATAATGATGTAATCATTTTAGCACAAATCGGTGAATTGAAAAGTTTAGGTCAACTCATTGGCTACAACTTTCCCGCTGGAAGTTTGTTTGTAATCCAAAAATAAAAAATTTCCTCGCTTAGTAACGTTTCCATGTCAGTCTGTGATACTTCTCAAATATTTTCAATTATTAAAATTCGAAATACCTGTTAAAATAAAAGTTTTTTATACTGTTAGAATCCGTACTTTATGTAGGTTAAGAATATGTAAGTTTTATTTTACTGAAACTTTTCCGTCGAGTTACAACAGCGAGTAAAAGACAGCGCGCACAAGGAGTCCGCTGCTCTAGTCTTCGCAGTTATCAGCACAGTGACGTCAGAATGAAACTGGCGGCACAGTGCCGAGATCAAAGAAACGGTTTAGCCCTTGTTATAGAGCCCTGTATTTTAGGTAGCGGTAAGTGTTCTTTTAAACGAATTAATGTTTATTCTTACTTATGTACTATTTCTGAAAATCGATACATGTAATTTAATATAGTCCAGGTAATGTTGTTTTATGGTTATAGTGCAAGATATTATAGACGTTTTGTACACCGAAATGATAGAATGTATTTTCAATTTCAAAACTTCCTGCCTTCTTGAATAAGTTTATTTATCAAAATTAAATAATACTATAAAGTTTTACAGAACAAATTTTTAAATGAGAATTTGTAGTGCTTTTAGCGACGTGACACAATTGCTTTTATTAAGAACTCCGAATTTGTCTGTTTCGTTGAACCGTGAGCGGCCATGACTCGGTTGGCTAATTTTGATGATAGGAGATCTACAAAATTAACAGCAACTCGCTTGGTTCTTTATTCTTTTGTAAGAGGATTATAAATGTATATGTTTTACATTGACTTATATCTTTAAAATAATATATTTATTTCAATAGGCCTGATAGGCTAGTTTTTATGATAGGAGATCTACAAAATTAACAGCAACTCGCTTGGTACTTTACTCTTTTGTAAGAGGATTATAAATGTATATTTTGTACATTGACTTATATCTTTAAAATAATATATTTATTCCAATAGGCCTAATAAATATTCGACCAACTTTTCCAATAACAGTGAATCTTAGTCTGGTGAACGTTTTTATGAATTTAACGATTTGGTGACATCAGTCATTTCTCACCCGTGTTTTTGACATACCTCAGCAGACTTTTTCTTGTTGTACAAATTTTAACCGACCTGAAAAGGACTACGTTTTAAATCAAAAGAGCAAATAAACATGCAAGAAATACAAGTTGAATCAATGACGGGTAAAGTAAATTGCTTCCAGTAAGAACTACTTTGAAGTTGAATACACAATGTTTGGTCTTTTTCAAACTGATCTAGTAGGCGTGCTTTTCCAATTTGTCTAATATTGTCGTGTATTATTTACATTTCCTAGTAATCTTCTACGCGACCACAATTCCTAGTAAATTCCGTACGCCACCACAATAACTTGCTTATTTATGCGCACTCGTCATTTGCTTTTCTCAAACTTTAACAAGTTTAGAGATTTCTGTATTGGGTTATAATATGTTCTATATTGCGATTGTACCTCAACCAAAGTATTGTAGGTTTCTCAAAATTATTTGATAATAATATTAAAAATGTTTTTATTGCAATACATACAATAAAAAACAACAACAACAATACAACATAACTAACCAAAGTTACAACAGCGAGTAAACGACAGCGCGCACAAGGAGTCCGCTGCTCTAGTCTTCGCAGTTATCAGCACAGGGACGTCAGAGTGAAACTGGCGGCACAGTGCCGAGATCAGAGAAACGGTTTAGCCCTTGTCATAGAGCCCTGCTCTTATCTGCGTTTTGTCTTATCGCCGTTTCACAGTACACAGTTGGTAATACGACAGTGCACATGCGACGCTGCGTCAGTTCTATCTGCTTCTTTTAATCAGGTAAAATGTCCAAGGTATCAAAGAGACAGATTGAAATGACGCATCGTCCCATTTCCTCACGTGCATTGAAATTCGATAGGTATCAAACAGACAGGATTGAAAACTATCGCGGCGTTCCGATTACTTTGCAGCCCATGTGCACTGGGCCTTATACGTTCATCCGTTCTCGCTTGATACCGACACAGACAGACAGACAGGATTTTATTACATGTATAGATAAACCAAGCATACTTGTTTAATTATTATTTTAACAGTTGATATTGATATTTAGCACAGTGTACTTGAACTCTTTAAATATTTAGTTTAATGTTTCCCATGGAAGTTTTAAACTTCAGTTTGTTTGATAAATCTTTGTTAAACATTGATGAGTTGCCTGCTGCAACTGTAAACTACTGAGGATAATTACGTAGTTATTGAAACATAGACTGTAATAGATTGTTTGTGTAATGGTTTTAATGAGCGGTAATTAATATATTTCTACGAATGAAGTGTGATCATTGCGTGCACCGAGTTTCGGATAAGTTAGTTTGAGTAGAGGTGGTTCAAAGTATTCGCTACCGATGTTTTGTACATGTTACTTGATTCTGGGTGAAGGCATAGATGCTCAAATCTAAAAGTATCGGTTTAAATATCGGTTTTAGTATCAGGTAATAAAAAACAGGTTTTTGTACTAAATACAAATAGATATTTAGATTTAATCACGGTTTTAATGGAATATAACCGAAATTCCTTTTAATTGTTATTAAATTAAGTGGAGTTGGTTTACTACCAAACTGACCTTAAGTTTTAAATGCATACTGTTTCATGAAATGGTTTTAGTATTATTGTTAGAGTACCGGCCATTAAAAACAGGCTTTCACACTA
This sequence comes from Philaenus spumarius, assembly GCA_018207615.1. Classification (NCBI taxonomy): domain Eukaryota; kingdom Metazoa; phylum Arthropoda; class Insecta; order Hemiptera; family Aphrophoridae; genus Philaenus; species Philaenus spumarius. The sequence goes on from JAGFPH010000927.1 coordinate 151,128, forward strand.
AATAAATATAGATCTTTAGTCACGGTTTTAATGAAAAATAACAGAAATTTCTATTAATTGTTATTAATTGAGTAGTTTTATTACTAAACTTAAGTTTTACATAAGTACTGTTTCATGTATCGGTTTTAGTATCATTATATAGTCAGTCAAAAACCGGTTTTGAAGTGTATAGGCGCACCGCGTCCAAAATTTGTTTACTGGCAGTGAATGGGATTTTTCGTCACGCATTTTTCTGAAACGCTCTATTCTGTCACGCTCTACTATGTATAGTACACATGTGTATATAGCAGAGTATATAGTTTACTTGTTGCTGGCGGTGGTTCGGATTTTACCGTCACGAATTTTTCTGAAACGGTTTATTCCATCACGCTCTACTATAATATAGTACACATGTTTGTAAAGCAGAGTATATAGTTTACTTGGTAATACCTCTGAAATGGACATTGTGCTTCCTCGTTTCGTAAGTTGTGTTAAAATAGTTTACTTGGTAATACCTTTGAAATGGACATTGTGCTTCCTCATTTCGTAAGTTGTGTTAAAATAGCGTAATTGGTAATACCTCAAAAATGGACATTTTGCTTCCTCATTTCGTATCTTGTGTTAAAATAGTTTACTTGGTAATACCTCTGACTGAAATGGACGTTGTGCTTCCTCATTTCGTAAGTTGTGTTAAAATAGCTTAATTGGTAATACCTCAAAAATGGACATTTTGCTTCCTCATTTCGTAATTTGTGTTAAAAAGTTTCCACTTCTCCCGTGTGGTCTTAAGCACACTATTTACATTTTATATTTATGTGCTTCCATAGCACATAGGCTTAAAATTGGCGTGCGAAGCACGCAATGCACTGTGTATTAAAAATACTCCCAATACGGGGGTTGGCGTGCGAAGCACGCAATGCATTGTGTATTGAAAAAACTCCCAATATGGGGGTTGGCGTGCGAAGCACGCAATGCACTGTGCGTTGGCCGCTTCTCATAGTGTTCAGTGTCAAGCTCACATGTGCGTCCTTAGCCGTGAACGTGTTAAATCGCGTGTTTATTTATTTTATTTTCTTCAAAACACTTAAAATTAATTAGTGCCAAATTTTCAGTTCTCTAGCTTTAAGAAAAGTATAACAACCAACATTGTTTTATAGGGGTTGTTACTACATTTTCACCCCTTAGCAGCACGCGACAAAATGAAAATCTATTTGACTTTTTCTATGTATCTTGTAAGAAATAAATGTAAAAACTGTCAGCTCTCTAGCTTTAAGGAAAGTATAACAATTATTAATATTTATTGTTTTAGGGGTTGTTTCAAACCTTAAATCAAAATGATTTCTAGCCTATGTTACTTAGTTTTAATGTAGCTTTTGATTAGTAAAACTGTTTTTTCAATCGGTTCAGTAGTTCCAGGGATTACCCCCCTACATAAAAACAAACAAATTTTACCTCTTTATAATATCAGTACAGATAAGAGTTTTCTGCAAAAATAAAAAATAAGACCTACATTAGTTAAACCGTAAATATTTACAAGCGATATTAGTTAGGCTCTAGAGGATATATTCTAATATTCTATATTCTAAGTTCTATATTCTAAAATCACAACTAAAGAGTTACATTTTGTATTATTGAAATCTTTTTTTATGTATCGTACTCTACATTAAGTAAAATTATATATTATATTATATTTGGAATTAATATTATATTTCGGTGTGTAAAAGCCTTTCATACATAATAATTTATCGCTGTTCTGCGTACTTCTAAATCGTTTAATTGCCTCAGATATAGTTTTTTCATCGAGGATTTATCGAATATTAATTTAAAATATTTTAAAAACCTCTGTTTTGTGTTTGACTGACTATCCCCTAATGCAAAGGTGGCGAAACTATGGACACGCGAATAAGATTTGTGTGGCACTCAGGCGACTTCAGAAATAATACATTAATTGGATTTTTTTAATTAAAAATTGATAGAGTTTGTTGTTTTAGTTAAATTTTGGATAAGTTAATTTATTTAAAAGTTTTACTTTCTCTTCCGCAATTTAATATTTTGGCAATACGTTTTCTCCCACTTTATTTGTTCTAAATATATTAACATATACAGTAGATTCCCGCTAATCCAAAAATCCGCCTATTCCGAACAGAATTCAGAAAAAATACATATTTTTTAAACTTAAAAAACAGGAGAAATCAAAAAGACGTTCGTGATAATTTAGTAGAACTTTCACCAGTGTCCAATCTTTTTAACGCTTCAAGTTTTTCTTTTAAAGTACACGAAGCATGACTTCGTTTACTTGCCTTGTTTAGTGTTTAACAGTTGACGTCAAGGACTACGAACAAATAAAAAATGCACAGTGACTCGGTAAAGTAACTCAACACTCACGGAACAAAGATTTATAATACATTTGCAATAAGCGCACACAGTTTATCAAACTCCCCTAGAGTAAACACTGAACTAGGTACGACTACACTGGATTCCCGTGCAGTACAGAGCGCCCATAAGCCATGTTATCCATACGACAGTCTCAGCTATACTAGCCAACTAAAAAACATCAACTTCCATGCAATGCTCGGTCAGTTGACGCAACCCGCATGACAATAAACGTGATGTTCCTTGTAATGCATGTCTATTCTTCCGTAAGACCTGTACTTCACGGTGAACGTGAAATCAAGTGTACACTAGTGCTCAGTGCAGTGATTCATAAATATGTTTTAAACACGGGAGGGAGAGGGGTAGGTAATGTCTCGGCGCTATGAGTCATTGAAGTAAATGCATTCATAAGCCGATCAAGGCTGTGTAGAGCTGACGTTAGCAGATGTCCTCGCACATTATTTACCCATTAACATGTTTTTCTGGCAAATAGGCAAGACCGTAGTCTTGGTGGAAGACAGCATCTGTTTAATAACAAT
>JAGFPH010000927.1:163741-188928 GCA_018207615.1 Philaenus spumarius
GGGGGGGTAGTTTTCCGGGGGGTAGTATTCCGCATCCCCATTTAACTCTAGAACCACTCTCTAACATTTCGAATTAAAGTGTTTGTATTTTAAGGTCTGTGTTTGGCCATCACTTCATTTCATAAATGTGCCAAATTTCAGGTTGCAACATAAACTGTCTCTGAGAAATAGTATCTCGCTTAAAAAATGTTATTTTACTAAAGTTTCAAGTAAATACAATTTATTTTTCTGAATTTCTCTTTAAATAGCTCCACATTTCAGAGTCATTTATCCCCCCCCCCCCGTCCAATCTTTTATTTATAGCAGATTTTACCATTGGAATCTCCATGGTAAGTGTAAGCCTGAATGTGAGGGGATTATAATTTCCGCAGGGATTTTCACGTGTGTTTCTTGTATTTCTTTTTTTAGATTTAATAAGTTTTTCGTTTTATTTTCGTATCACACAGCCGAGTGTCGGCATTCTGTAGCTTTCTTGTACTCCTTAATAACTGCATCATAATCCACTTTCGGTCAAAATAATCCAGTTTTTAGTCACTTCATAATAGGATTTGATTCAAATTCCAGAAACGTGCGTATTGATTTTAACACACAAATGACGGTAAATGTCCGAATGATGAATAATAGTAAACCAACATTTTCAAAAAGATTATTTAAAGATATGAAATCCGTATTACTTACCGTGAGACCCCAATCATGTAAAAAAAAACTCAGTTTTGTATTGTCGTTCCGGAGACAATATTATATTCAATAAGTGTCAGCCGAATTATTGTTAGATTACCTCTAAGTGCACATTATCTTTTAAACATCCATAAAATGTATACCATTTGCGTAAAGTATACACTATTATACATTTTATTGTTCAAGAAAGTACAAAGAACATTGTTATGTACATCAAATTGTGTTTATATTTTGTTTCTAGCCTTTTTTTCCTTTCCGAACGGAAAATAACTACATTGGTAAACAAAAGTTTCAAAAGTAATTGAAAAAATAGAAAAAAATATTATTATAAATCCAAAATATTCCAAATGTAGCAAAAAAGGTTCTTTCCATGAAGCAATACAAAACGTTTTTAACTCATCAGAACAAAAAAATTGGGGAAAACAATCAAAATGAGCGCTTTGCAAAACATTACTTATACATATTCTAAAATATGTTGAATGTATCCTATTCAAGTATCCTATTGTATATATTTTTCTCTTTAGGAAAGTACAAAAAACATTTGTATGTAGAAACTTTTTTTAAATTTTCCCCACTGCCTTGATTGCGTTATGAACGAAAAAACTAAATTGGTTAAACAAAAGTTTTAAAAGTAGGGCTTTTTTAACAATATATACAAATGTTTAATTCAAAATGTAAAATAATATGTAGAAAAATGGTTCTTTACACAAAAAAAAGTTTTTACTTCATAATAAAAAAATGTTTTTGGAAATTAAATAATAAAAATGAGCCATTGGCGAAACAAATAACTATACACATTGAAAACTCTATATAATGTACTCTATTCAAGTAAAATGTGCACTATTATGTATTTTCTTGTTTAGAATAATAAATAATGATATAGTTTTATAAAATGTACAGAAAACGTTTTATAACACTGTAATAATCCTGAAATAGAAAACGTTGTTTAGAATTGGGTTTCTGTTTACAAACAAATGAAATAATCCTAGGCCTATATTTAATTAAATTGCAGCAACTCCTTTCAATTGCGATGTTATTTCTTTACTTCACATAATGCAAAATTCACAATAATTACAATAATTCGACCACGCAGCTGACGTGAATTGAGCGAATTTCCAAAAATAAGCTGATATGTTTTAAAATTTCAACCATTTGAGAAATTGTTCTACTCAAGAAAGCGCTGCCTATGTACGAAAGATATTAGTAGAATTTGTTTGCACCTAAAGGCTCCCATACACTTCAAACATTTTGACCGTAGGTTTGAAATGTATGGCTGGTAGTTTTGTTTGCGCAAACGTTTGAAGCGAATCGGTCGAGAAAGAAAAAGTTTGCGCAAACCTTTATGCTTGACAACAAGGTTTGAAGTGTATGGTAGTGTTTGCGCAAACATGAGATCTCTCCTAGTATTTATTCGGTGTGATTTTCTTTTGTTAAATTAATATGTAATTATTATATTTGAATGCTACATAAATCATTTTACGGTGATTGATATATCATGCATTTACATATTCTTTCAGTTTAACTCTTAACTGGTTGTTGAAAATGTATACACATTTGTTTTCTAATGCATAATCTTCCTCCAGTAAATACTGTGAAACAAACACTTAAGTAATTATTTCATTTTAACAACTAATTTATAACAATGTTATCGTGAATTTCGCTCATTAAATTAAAGGAAAGGCACTGTCAAATATGTAAAAAAAAGTCAAAATGAACAATTAATTAATTTTGTAATAGTCTTTTAAATACATTTTTTTATAATTTTTGAAAAACATATCTGTAAAATGTGTTTTAAATAACTTTTGTAATGAATTTTGGTAAGTTTGAGAAAAATGTATTACTCACCTTGATACATCCTTTCAAAACGTGAATTACTGCCGTACATGTCTCGGAAATTATTTTCCCAAGTGTTTGGGCTGCGATGGCAGTTTGGAATTTTAGCTCTTCAAAGAAGCCACCGCTTACCAGGTATCTCAGAGTGGTTAGTATAGTAATCTCAGTTCTGCCGATATTGATTCCCTCAGAACTGAACTTCTGTTTTTAATTACAGGTGTGGCCAGCTCACCAAACGTACCTATATCCATCCGTAGATAGTTTTTATAATCCACTTCCGAACATATTGCTACTAAGCGGTCATGGCTAAATTAATTTCCCTTCTTCAACCATTCCTTCATCCGGATCCTCTGCTTCCTTTTTCGTGTTTTATTTTTCGTTAAACAAGCAATTATAATTGCGGCACAAGCATAATCCGTGTCTGACATCCTCTCCCGAAAATTTCACTAAATAAACTGAAAGTTATTTTGAATGTTTGCGCAAACGGTTGCATAGTGTATGGTGCCATGTTTGCGCAAACACGTTGTTTGTTGCAAACCCAAGGTATGCGCAAAATGTTTGAAGTGTATAGGGGACTTTAGCCTCCATCTTTTCACCCGCTCCTTCGTTCCACTCGCAAAGGGAAAAACCCGCTTTGCGAGTTTGCACCTCAGCCTTGTGGCCTCGGGTTATGGACCTTTTTTAAAATTGGTCGCTCGAGTTGGGGCTTCCATTGACGAAAGATTAGTAATATTAATTACGGATCCACACTGACAGTGAACGTGCTACATGGCTTGCACACAAAGAATATGCTGAAGTCAGAGTTGATAGTTAAAGGGAGGAGCTAATGAGTCTGTTAGTATCCTTGGACTCCAGCAGACTCCTGGGGGGGGGAGGACAAAAATGTTTTTTGTTTTTATGTAATTATGTGTAACTATGATTAAGTTTTTGTGTAATTACGACGAAGGGAAACCTGAAAAGAAACTGAAAAAAATGTTGAATACCCGAAACGGCCGTCGTTCAACGACGTAAAAACGGGATATTGAAGACGGTGAGTCTTATTCTAAATAATTAGTTAAATAGTTTTCCTTCTGAACCGCAAAAACCTGATATCGTCCGGAGGCCCACAGCGAGGAGTCTTTGTAAACATGCTATGTCTTTGTATTCCTCCAAATCTACATTCCACAACACAAGACGGGTTCTGACAACTTCGATTAACTGGTCCATAACAAATAACGAAAAAACTAGCAATACAACAACTTGTAACGAGTTAACGAAACTGCGTGACAGAGTGTGGCCATGTGCGTGTTGGGGTAGCGGGCCAGTGCACATGCGCGAGGCCACAGACGTCAACAGATGTTTGAAAAGATCGCTATCGGAGCGATCCCGCAGATTCGTCTGTCGACGTCTGTAGCGTCTGTGGGTACTCTGTGAGGTTGGTGTGAATTGCACCATTTGAAACTATGGAAATAGATCTTTTGAAAAATCTGTCACATGACGTCACGTTACATAGTATGACCGCTGTGTGAAAAGCCCTTAAGTCGAGGTGGCTCTTTTTAATAAATGTTTAGAATTAATCATAACGTCTAAACTAAGTTGGTAAATAATATTTTATATTATAATAATATAATATGTCTGGAATAAATTAAGTTCAGGCATACTTCTGATCACAAGCTTAGTATAAAAGTTGTAAATAAAAATTGGAATCAGCTGTTTTTGGAATATGTACAAACCCTGAACATTTTCAATCTGAAGAATGTATTTTTAATAAAGAAATACACATGCAAGAAGCTGATTGATCCAATGTAAAGTAAATGGAGGTTTCGGGTTTTTCATTCTTTATCTTTCTATTATATAAAGTAATGCCAGCCATTCACGCAAACACTCTAGTCTTACTGCGCATGCGTCAAAATTCAGGTCATCCTACCCCTATCCAAGTGTCTTTATCCTAATCGTAATGTCCGCGAATATACAATAATCCTTTTGCATTTAGTTAGGCACAATTCGCCGCGGATTTTATTAATCGAAGCACCTAAGGGGCGGAGCCCTTTAGTGATTATTACAGTTGATTTATCAACAAACAAAAAATAGACTCAGGTGCACAACTACATTAAATTTAATACATTCCTGAAAAACTGCTTGATCGTCTGTTCTATTTTTTACCAATACGGCTTAACACGCTGGTATAGTATTTTATTTAGGCGAAATGATGGATATACATCCGAACTAATTAATCCGAACTAATTAGAACCGAGGGGCTTCGGACTACAGACTCGTTCGGATTATAGAAAATATTGTGCTTTTCACATAACTTAACAGCTAAAACGTGGCTAAAATGGATCATAAGTGTTATGGAAAAAGGAGTAATACTTTGCAATGTAAAACATTGTTTATTTGATTAAAATAGTAGACATACAGTATACTTATAGTCAGCGTAGATTTTTTATTGAAAAATTCAAATAAATCGTTTTAAATTTTACTCTTATGGCGTTCTGATTAGTGGACGTTCGGATTACAGGGGTTCGGGGATTAAAGAGGTCCTGTAATATATTAAATATATTAATGAATGTAATTTATCTAGTACTGTAATAGTAACTTTATTACATTACGTTTTTTTAAATTTAAATGTGTTTATAATATTTCTAGTGTATGTGAAGCGTAACTTGGCCATAAACAAAATGAATTGCAGTTTCCTTTTTATTTGTAAATTTGGGATATATGTGATTTTAAAACTAAAATAAAATTTTAAATTCTAAACCGAATCGACCAATCAAATAATCTATACGACAGCTGCTGAACACATATCCACCCTAAACATCACTTTAAAAGCTAATTTCGTACTAAATGAATGATAAACTGGAAATTTTAGACGTAAATAGCTCGGGTAAGGTATGTTGGGCTTTTAGGACGTCTCTCACTTATTATCCCAGCAAATCAATTTCAAATTTAGTCCTACTGCAAATAGACTATTAAATTTGAGAACGACCCATTGTCGCACACGGCAAACTGTATCCTTTATTGTTGCCTGTATTATCGTGTTTGCCACCTATTTTTTTTTTTACGATAATAATGAAGACGAGGTAGTCTATAAACTCGACCCTACGCCTGTGAACTCTAGTAAACAGAACTAGCGCGTTTAAGGGGAGTCGGTACCTTTTACCTCTCCCATGTTAATTAAATAAGAGTACATGCCCTTCTGCGTCCTATTACTTTAAATGAGCAATTCTTGTATCTTTGTATCTGTCGCGGATCTCGAAAACGGCTCTAAAGAATTCAAAGAAATTTTGTATTTAGGTATAGTTTTGATTTTTAGGTACACCCATATAGTTGTGTTTCGTGTAAAAACGCAATTTTTTGAGAAAATCTAATGTAAAACTTAAAAAATTTTAACATAGGGTCTTATGGGTTGCCATGTTGGTTACAAAATAACAACGAAATAGTAAATAAAACGATCAAAACAGCTGTTTATAAACAAGCCAGTTTATACGGTTTTATCAGCTGTTCATTGGATAGTTTTTAATTACTGTTAAAAAACAAGCTATAGATGAATTTATTAGACGGCGACCTGCGCGGAAAATCTTGCTCATGTAAGAAAGGTAGGTGAAGGTTCCCCACCACTGCGCACCTCGTATTTGCTGCTGAGATCTGAAAAGAGGATATGACTGGGATGGGGTTGCGTCGGCGCACGAGGTGAGCGATGGTGCGGAACCTTCACCTAACTCTCCTACATGAGCAAGATTTTCCGCGCAGGTCGCCGTCTAATAAATCCATCTATAATTTACACTGTTTTAGCACGTTGAAATTAGAATAATTTGGGCCTGATTTAACAATTTATTTTGTAAAAAAAAAAGGTAAACTTAGCAAAGATGGATAAATTCTAATAGTCAATTTTGTAATATAGACCTGGATCATTTCTGAAATATAGTATTGAGGTTATGTTAATCCTGCAATAATTTTTACTATATTTAGGCCTGGTTTCAAAACTTAAGTTGACAGAAGATAGTAGAACTAGGACTAAAATCGTAATGAAAGCCTCTTACGTTTCTAAATCATGTATTTGAGGTTATAATTAATCTTGTAATTATTGTTAATATATTTAAGCCTGGTTTCATAATTTTACAATCCTATGTACAAATGAGCCAAAGATTAACGAGATTAGTTAGCAGCGAATTTTCCAACTGCGAGCGAAGCGTCCAGGGGCAGTGCCCCTAGTGTACCATTATCTCAGTAACTATTAGGCCTATTAGCATGACACTTTTGGCAGCTATTTAACAAGTATGTCTTAACTTACTGTAGCAGAATTATAAAAATATACTAAATAGTTTACAAAAATAAATTTTGTTAATACTTACAAATAAAAATACAATTTTAATTTTAACTTCGCGTTCAACTTTATTTTTTCTTCGTCATCAAGTGAAAAACATTTATTGAATTTGTATGTTACAAATTTAAAGGAAACGAGCACCAGGAAAGAACATTTTCCCACGAGTTTTGGACACTATTTTTCATGATATTACAGCAAAACATTATTTGATACAACAGCAAAAAATGTGATTTTTAACATTTATTTTATTTACATTTATTTTTTTCTTACTGACTCAACAGGGTCTTCTTTCCCCGCTATTTTTTCCAAACCCGTTCCCTTGACAGTGGTTTTGCTATATAGTAGATAGGGACAGCGGGAATCTCGTTAATACATTCATGCGCGTCTGTTTTAGGTCCATATTACACCGTACATACACGTATTTAATCTTATTACTTTATAATTATGAGAAGAAGAAGTAGAAAAACTTTTTTATATGATAGGGCGATATTTTTATTAATTACAAAGGGTTTAAATTAACATAACATGATAAATCTGGTAAGGTAGTCCGCTATGGTAGTATAAAAGGAGTGTGCAAAATATCAGGCTTGTACCCTAGGTATCATACTTCTAGAAATAAATGCACATAAAGTTAAAAAAACTAAAGTTTCGGAAAACTATTTTAAACATTTGACACACATTAAACACCAGGACAGTAACTTTCATGTAGCTTATCTTCTTTAACAATCTCCTTCTTACTCTATTCTTCTTGTTTTCTTCTTTAGTCTCTTTATCGGCTTTTCTTATGGGTTCAGAGTCGATGCGTTTAAAGTGCATGAGATTTGTAACTAATTTTATTGTGTTTTCATGACAATGAAGTCAGTTTAAACTGAGCGCACAATTATGTATGCTTAACGTTTTCTTTTTTTTCTTCTTTTTTTAAACGCATTTTATGTTGTTAAACCATTTTAACTTGTTTGAATTTTTGTTCAAAATGTACCCTATTATTTATTTGTAACTAAAATATAAAACAAAATTCTGTCATTCACTCAAACATTCTGGCCCGTATGCGCATGCGTCAGGATCCAGGTCACTACTCTACGCCGATTCAAGTGCCTAATAAATCGTAATTTTCGTAAAACCATATGGCAATACAATAATCTGTTTGCGTTTGCTTTGCCGTGAGTGTATATGTGTAGTAAGAGGCCAAGCTTCGAATCGCTTGGGGTTGGTGAGCGAAGCAAGCAGTGGGCGGAGCCCTCTAGTTCTTATATAAATAAAATCTATGAAACCGTGTAGCCTACTTTGTAGATTACACAATTTGTTGAATCTAATAAGGATCGTGAAAGTTCCTCATTTTATGTGATTATGAAAACAAGCAAAATCAATGTGAGTGAATACCAGGTGTCTTAAAAAACCCACTCCCCTATTACTGGACTTTCGGTTGATACAACCTTGCAACCTTTACTCCTAATAGTAAAAAGTCCAGTACCTGGGAATTCCAGAGGGCTTAGCTTTACTGTTTTTATGCTAATTGCTATGTTTTATAACTTAATAACACAGTAACCTACTGGATGAAATCCTTGTAAAAAATAACAGATGTATCATCTTTAACATTTCAATGTTATTTAAATGGGGGGAAATTATAACTTTGATTGGCCATTATGTTGGATAGAGTCAACATACAGACCTCCGGAGGTTGCCCTAATCTTCTTCTTTTATCAAAGCCTTCATTTAAAATAAGGTGTCACTCAATAGGAGTTATTATTTAAAATTTTCGACTTACCCCCAAACTACCCCTTTTTGGGGGAGGGGTTAAAATTTACGATACACCAAAAACTCAATTTTTGTTCATGTTAACAATCCGCAAAGCAAATCTGTCTATTTCCATTAATAACAAAAATAATAGGTTGGGGGTGGGACTTTTAAAACACCTGGTATATATTACCATTTTCTGCTCAGTCATTATGTTCATTAGAAAGGTACGCAAAATGTTCCAGTAATATATTAATAGTATTAGCGGCCTTACAATTTCGCTGCTACCTACTCCATTCATGCAATCCAGTTACTGCTGCAAATAGAAGTCCCAGGAGTATATTATGTGGTCTCTTGTAATTGTGCAAGATTATATCCACATTATACATTATGCTGTTTTTAGAACCAAATATGCGTGCACTGTTCATTCCTATACACACTAAATAATCTGCCACTTATAGTCCAATCAAATTAGCCCTGAAATAGATTGGTTAAAAAAAAATGGAAACAGCTCTGAATCGGGGTGGAAGTGGTTTTAACGTGCTCAGGACCGATCCCTGTACAATTTCTACAGCCGATTAGGGGTAAGTTACAATAAGGGGTGAAATTTTGAAACTTTTTAATTAACCCCCCAAATAATATGTATTGGTGCCAAATTGTAAAATATAAAAAAATAAGAAACTTTTATATTTAACATATTTTGACATAACCTCAAAATCTTGAGTTAAGTTAGACTTAAATTTTTTTCAAAAATTATTTTATTTCTTGGTCATAAAGACTCTAAAACTATTCTGGGAAAGTGTGACTTTTAATATCTCGAATAAGCTACATTTTTTCACTAAAAAATTTTGAGATTTTAAAGTTTTTTGAAAAAATGAGGTGAAATTCAAAAATTGGGGAAGCAGGGTTTTTGCCGAAAAAATTTGAATTTAGTCTCATTCTTTTTGTCTTTCTGTTTCAAAAAGAAACTTTATGAACAAATTTGAAAATATTTTTTCCGATTCTAAAATATCGAAAATAGACAAAAACTAAAATCTTAGATTTTGCTAAAACTAAAAATTTCTTATACAGTGTCAAATTATATTTTATCGATAGGCCTACTTTATAAAAAATCTTTCTAAACCCTAGTGGGAAGAGATATTAAACAAAATAATAATTTTATTTTTATTGTACTGAATTGTAATAACTAAACAGTACTGAAACTGTAATAGTTTTAAATGTGTTATTAAATAAACAAAGTAAAAGGAACCGGTCAATAACACTTATTACGGAATTACTTGGCAGCTGTTCTTGAAATCGTTCTTGAAACTCTACAGCAGTTCGTATTAAATTAGAATTACTACGGAACAAACTTTCTCTGGTGTGGTAAGAACCAATACAGCGTTAAGTAACATAAAGATATAAAGTAATAATAGGCAACGTGACCTGACAACAATCAATAACGTAATCAGCTGTTCTAAAAATCAACTACAGCTGCTTTAATTTAATTTATTTTGGAGCATATACTATTTTCATTTAGTATGAACCTAAGTTAGAAAAGTAAGAAAAAAATCTAGTTTTTTCCATAGGAAAAATGAGCTATTGCAGTGGCCCTTATGGTGAGACCCAAGGTCGGGAATAGCAAATGAGCACCGATCATGGTCCCCAGAACACGTTTTGGGGGTTCATTAAAATTCATATATGTGTATATTTATATATGTATATATGTGTTCGCACTCTAGCGGCCGCATTTTAAGTCCGATTTGGTCCAAATTTGGTACACGTGTAGGTTGTCTATGTGGCTCGGAAGAGTTCGTTAGCCGAAAAAATCCAACAACCGGAAGTACGTTTTTTGACCGGAAGTAACTATTTTTTGAGATTTTTACTACGAGAATGAAGTTTTTTACCGTTTTTTTTCTAAAAATATAAATGTAGGCTGTTATTCTGCACATTGTGTTTTTTTACGCGACCTTATAGCTTGCTTGGTTCCCCCAAAATCGACCAAAACGTAAAATACCATAAAAGTACCCGGTTCGAAGCCAAGTGGTGAAAACTCGCGAGGCCACTATTCGCAAACAAATTCTATTAATATATTGCGTACACACAGACAGCTGTTCAACGCCTTCGTGAGTAGACCTATTTCCCAAATTGTTGGTTGAAACCCTAAAACATAGGCATATAAACTTAATTTTGTAAATTTGCTCAACTCACGTCAGCGGTCCAGCTGCGTGGTCGATTTATTTTACTTAGTGGGCATCTTCTGATCCGAGGCCGACGGCCGAGTTTTACCGCTGCGAGCGGAACGAAGCAGGGTGGAAGCAGTGGCTGGAGGCCGAGGTGCAAACAAATTCTACAAATACATTTCGCAAACGCAGGCAGTTATTCAGCTCCTTTGTAAGTAGATTAATTTCCTAAATTGTTAGTTGAAACCCTAAAACATATAAATTTATTTAGGGAATTTGCCAAACTTACGTCGGCGGTTCAGCTGCGTGATCGAATTATTTCTTCTTGTCAATGGATTTATCGTCGTAGTCACAGTCTTTATTTTACATTGGTACAAGGCAATAAATAACTGGTTGAAAATATTCGTTACACGTTTACTCATAAATGTTTTTATGTCACATTAGCAAGAGGAGGAACCGTAATTAACAAACGTTATTTACCATGCAAAAAGTGAATTCAATTAGCGCCAACATGTGTAAACCATGTACAGTATAAATCTGTTTTTATTGACTGACCTCGAAAGTAAATATATAACTTGCCTGACGATTATGTATCATGGGGCGTATGATTTAAACAATTTAAAAGAATGCCTTGTGAATATGTACTTTGGCGTTAAACGTATAAATCTTCGTAATTGTTTAGAAAAAGATTTTCGTTAATTCGTTAGTTGAATGAGAGGATCCAATGGTCTTTACTTAGTCTTTTAACGTCAATAAATATACTTAAAGGGTCAAAGTATGTATAAAATTAATACAAATTGTTTAAATATATAAATCTTATAAGATTACAGAGTTATAAAATATAAGTAGAAACAATGTTTCCACGGCTGGTCGTTTCTTTATCCCTAGTAAGATTTGCTTTTCAAATATTTATAGTTTTCGAATATAAAAAAATCAAATAGGTTAATAATCTGATAGCCAAACCATCTTTAAAATTCCTATCTTCAGATACCAGACATCATGTTTGTATTAGTCGTGCTTGGACAAAATAATCGTCCTTGTACATTATTTGATGTATTTCTCAAAAACACTTACCATTTTCAACCCAGGCACGAACTTCAAAAGTAAACAATAAATATTCACAGAGTATTTTTAAAAAACTGATTATTTGGCATGAAAGTGGTTCATGGAGCACTTACGATGGGCCTTTGTTGCTGATGTCATATTAGGTCGAAGTTTGTTGTCTTCCTTAGCCGATTTCCTGATATGAACAGATTAGTGAAGGGTAATTCATTTATTGTTGAGAATATTTAGTAACGGAGTAAATTAAGACTTTTTCAAGAGAAGATAGTAAATGGCATTTACTAACTACGAGTATGTATATGTTAGTGTTTTAATATAACTAGCTGACCCGGTTAATATTTCGCAAGTTAGGAGTACTTATCGGATTTAATACGTTGTTTTAATTCAGTTAATTACCATTATTTATTTATGTTGGTTTATAAATAACAGTTTATAACGATTTATCGTATAAACTTTACATTGATATTTAATATTTGATTGAATTGCGTGTTGCATTCACTTGCAAACAGAATGTAAAGCATCTAACTAACAGCTGTCATGTTAGTTAAAAAGATTGTTATTAGATTGCGCCTTTCATAAGAAATCATATGAACTGTCATATGAAAATGTTTAACCAACTTTTTTACGCAAATATGATCTTTAAGCTATTTGTCGTTATTAGCGGGGAACATAAGCTTTAAAATTGTCTTTCAATCATTCATTTTGATGAAAAATTAAGGGAGATATGTCGTTGCCGAACATAAAAAAAAACACGTTTGAGAAATAATATTTATGAAAGTTTTTTTAATACATTTTGTTAACTATAACATTTGTTTTAAGCTATTATTAGTATTTTTCGTCATTGATGATTGAATCATTAATTTTGATACAAATTAAGGGATATTTGGCGTTGCCACAAAAAACGCATTTTAGAAATAATATATATGATAATAATATGTCTTAATGACCCTCCATAATCTACAAAATGTTTTTAATACCATACAAAACAATCATAGCTCCTGACAATACTCTTGTCCGAATACCGTCAGAGGGGTTGCCTTAGATTACGATTAAAAATTACTCTTTATAAACAGTAGGAAGGAAAACCACCAATATCAGAAAGAAGAAGAAAAGATACTAAAAATAAATAACATAAAATTAAACTCATTGGTTAAACTAAATCCATATGATAAAGGTTGCTGCAAAATTTAATTATTTTAGTCCAATGTTACGGACACACAGCAAGGAAATATATGTATGTGTTTGTGTAATCGTAATTTATAAGATATTTGGCGTAGAAAAAAGTGTTTGTTCTCCTATTTTAGGTAGAGGTAAGTGTTCTTTTAAACGAATAACTAATTAATGTTTATTCTGACTTCTGTACTATTTCTGAAAATCGATACATCTTTAATATAAAAGCCAAATCCACTGACTCACTGATCACGATTTCTCAAAAACTACCGAACGGATTGGAACGAAATTTGATAAGTAGCTTAATCTTTGGCCATAGGTGCTCACTAAGAAAGGTTTTCAAAAAATTCGAAATTTTAGGTGGGTTTGGAGGTGTCAAAGTTACTAAATCACGATTTCTCTAAAACTACTGAACGGATTGGAATGAAATTTGGTACGTAGCTTCCTCTAGGGCCGTAGGTTCTGATAAGAAAAGGGTTTCAAAAAATTCGAAATCTAAGGGGGGTTTGGGGGTCAAAGTTACTAAATCACGAGAAGGACTACGTTTTAAATCAAAAGAGTAAATAAACATGCAAGAAATAAAAGTTGAAGCAATGACGGGTAAAGTAAATTGATTCCAGTAAGAACTACTTTGAAGTTGGATACACAATGTTTGGTCTTTTTCAAACTGATCTCGTAGGCGTGCTTTTCCAATTTGTCTAATATTGTCGTGTATTATTTACATTTCCTAGTAATCCTCTACGCGACCACAATTCCTAGTAAATTCCGTACGCCACCACAATACTTGCTTATTTATGTGCACTCGTCATTTGCTTTTCTCAAACTTTTGATGTTTTCATTCTTTCTTAGAACCGTTTTCTATTAAGTTTTTGCAATCACTTGTCGACAACAAGTTTAGAGATTTCTGTATACATTCAGAGTAAACTTTATTAAGTTTAGCAATTGCTTGTTGACAACAAGTTTAGAGAATTCTGTATTGGGTTATAATATGTTCTATATTGCGTTTGTACCTCAACCGTATAACCATTATGCGAGAAATACAATTTTGTTTTGCTCAAGTATCCAAAGTATTGTAAGTTTTTCAAAATTATTTGATAGTAATAATAAAAATGTTTTTTTTGCAATACATACAATAAAAAAAACAACAATACAACATAACTAACCAAAATACAACTCATACCATAGTAAAATTTCACACTTACTGCATTACCCGTAGTAACCTCTGCCAAGTTGGAATTATCACAATGAAGGAAAGTAAAGTTTGATAATTAAACTCCAAAATAAATGCCTTCCTTGAGTGCACTTCTCAAGGAATTCACTAAACTAAACCAGTTTTCCTCATTCAATGTCTTTATCAGTCCGACAAGAACTTTACATTTAAAATGTTTTTTTTTCGAATGTCTTCTAATATTAAACATTCTCTCATAAAATGTATCATGGTTACTTTAGCTTTCCATTCCATTCCTGCCTGGTAGAGGTAGCATGACACTCTTTGCTCTGAATATTAAACTTATAAATTCTCGCGTTTATTTGTTGTTAATATACGCAATCAAGTTTATTATAGATATCATACGCCTCAGATCTTTTTATCTGCTCTGTCCATAAAATTGTCGCTTTTTCTCACAATTTTGAAAATAATTCATTTAATATTTTATTTCCCTGTCCATTTTTACTTTCTCCACCCTATACGTATATATACAGTAGTATATGGATAAAGTATTGTTTTCGTCCAAATTTTCGAATTTGAATTTTTAGCGGAGTTATCTGTTTCGGTGCTCCCTGAACCCAAAAATATTTTTAGTGGAATTATTTGTTTTGGTGCTCCCTGAACCCAAAAAAGTCGTTTTTTGGTGATGTCTGTCCGTGTGTCTGTAAGGATGTGTACAGAGCTGGAGACCATACCGACGGTCCGATTTTGATGAAATTTGTTATGAAGGTGTAGTTCTGGAATATATCTAGGCTTTTTTTCATTTTTTCAAATTTTTTATTTTTAAGGGGTTTTACCCCCCAAAAATAGCCAAAAAACGAGAAAAATAAAAATTTCTCCAAAACGGCTCTAGCGATTTTGATCAAATTTGGCTTATTTTTAGCCCTTAATCTACCCTACCATACGAAAAAAACCGCATTCTCGTTTAGCTAATACTAATAATAACTGATTTTTGGAGGTTTTTGGCCAAAAAGGGGTTTGTTTTCAAAAATTTTCAAAACCTTTTTTCGTGCATCTATACAGGCGTAATTGACATGGTTTGGTTCAAATTTTTTCGAAATCGATATAATAGTTTAAATAATAATAATAATATAATATGGATGTGTGTTACATGCACATAATATTTTCGATTGTAACATTTTCCTATTTTTGCAATTCTAAATAACCATCTAATATGCTACTCTTGGGAAGGTATAAAGTTTCAACTGGGAGAAAATATGTGGCAGTTATCTGGTACCGTTTATTATGTATCTTATAAAAATCTAAATCATGTTTCTTCTTATCCCCCAATTCAAACCAAATCTTAGTCCAAGAATTGTTTCTTTTAACGACCTGCCTAACTAATTGTTTTGGAAATCATTGTCTTTCATGCATAGTGTTCATTACATATTTCAATATTATATTTTTAATTTCTTAATTCAAAGCTTTTGCCCTTGTTTCTAAATATAATATAGGCCTATCTAAGGGAATATCTAAGTATAATATTCGGTAGACCAAACATTTTTTTTAAGCGTTGAAAATTATATATAGTTGAATATTGTCTACAACCCCAAACGGTAAATCTATGAAGAATTTTAAGCAAATTTCGCCACCGCAATTCTCTCTGTAGTACGTGAATTGAGTGATAATTGTGTTGTGAATGTACTTATACTGGTACATACAGTATATATCTTTTTATTTCTATAAAAAGAATGATTTTTCCCTCTGTGTGACTTTATTATTTGTTTAAAGTAATTCACTTATTTGAACATGACGCGTTTCGGAACTTTATTCCCTCATCAGATTCTCGCTCTAGTGAGGTCCGGTTGTATTCGACGGTGTGTACACACGGAATATATTTTATGCGTTATTGTGCGCGTTTAAATGTGTTTGTGTTGTTTTGTATATGTATTTATTTTAATGTGCTAACGCTTTATAGTCACACAGAGGGAAAAAATCATTCTTTTTATTTAAATTTGTGACTTGGATACAAATATAATGAGTTTTACTATTTCTATTATTATGTCCCCAAATTTCCATTTTTTTATTTGTGCCCAAACGACCGGGTACCTAAATACCACTATCTCTGACTTTTTCTAAATTTGCCAATAAATTCCACCTTTCACAATGAATTTTAAACCTATTAGTCATTGTTTGCAATATTTTGTTCTCTGAAGCCAGCAACACTAAATCATTGGCGTACAAAAGTACCCTAACATTTAAATCCTCTATCCACAAACCTCCTACAACCACATCGTGAATATCATTTACGAACAAAGCAAACAACAACGGAGAAAGAAGGCAGCCCTGTCTCACACCTATAGTAGTTGAAAATTCATTTGTTAGACTACCTTTGAACTTTTTTTAATTAATTTACAAAGTTTGTAGATCCTAAGTTGTATAACTTGTCAAATAATTCGACCACGCAGCTGGACCGCTGACGTGAGTTCAGCAAATTTCCAAAATTAAGTTTATAGGCCTATGTTTTAGAGTTTCAACCAACAATTTGGGAAATAGGTCTACTCACGAAGGCGTTGAACAGCTGTCTGTGTGTACGTAATATATTAGTAGAATTTGTTTGCGCCTAGTGGCCTCGCGAGTTTGCACCACTTGACTACGAATTGGGTACTTGTATGGTAATTTACGTTTTGGTCGATTTTGGGGGAACCAAGCGAGCTATAAGGTCGCGTAAAAAAACAAAATGTGCAAAAATAAAATCCTACATTTATATTTTTAGAAAATACTTTAAACAATTTTCATTCTCGTAGTAAAATTCTAAAAAAATAGTTACTTCCGGTCAAAAAACGTACTTCCGGTTGTTGGATTTTTTTGGCTAACGAACTCGTCCGAGCGACGTAGACAACCAACATGTGTACCAAATTTGAACCAAATCGGACTTAAAATGCGGCCGCTAGAGTGCGGACACATATATACATATGATTTTTAATGACACCACAAAACGTGTTCTGGGGACCATGATCGGTGCTCATTTGCTTCTCCCGACCTTGGGTCTCACCATAAGGGCCACTGCAATAGCTCATTTTTCCTATAGAAATTCGCTAATAATTTCGCCCTACCCACCCAATTAAAAGCTGCTTGAAAATCTACGAAAAAACAGTACTTTATGATTTTCTAAAAAAAAGGGTATCCTCGTAGGAACACAGGCAATAGGTGACTCATTCCCTAGACAGAGGCGGCGAGGGTAATCCCTCATTAAAGGGGTTAAAGGTTAGCCTCTGGTAGTCCCGGGTCCATCGGCCAACATGAAGTGTACAGACTATAGTTCTGTTACAACGATCCAGCATCACTGGCATGTCCGCAAAGAAAAGCCTCCCCAACTATTCCCCTAAATTTATAGCGATCGTTCCTGACTCCAAAGCTTAAGGTTTCGTTTAGTCTATAAGGGGTACTAACAATTAATGAATGCTCTTGGTTAAACAAATTAAATCCGATTTATTGTCACTCTAATATTTAAAGAATCTGTTTCACTTATCGCTATCCTATGATGTCCATTACATACTTTTCTTATAAAACCTGTTAGAGGAACTTTATTTGCAACTATAATCTCTGTGTGGCGCAATACTTTCCATATATCCTATATTATTGTTACAACTCAGAATCGCACCGAGTGTGTATTAGCTTTCACAAAAGCTCATGTATTCTGACATAATAAACTTACAATTCTCGACTATGTACAAGCAACAGTTTATAGGAACAGGCCTTCTCAGCCAATTTCCTTGCTGTTCTCGTTTCGTCTGAAAACGCGTTAGAAATACTAATAAAGGAAACAAATTTTCGCTGCTTCAACTATTCAGGATATGCTTTCTTGTTTTGTTGCAGCTCGGAATAAGCAGTTTGCATAATATTCCGTTGACGTCTGATGGCGACCATATTGCTGAAAACTGAAATCGTGTTTAGCTTAAGGCTGTGCTTAAACATCAAATACAAGCCTCGATGTACGCTTGGTGTAGACGACCAGTTGCACAACTAAACTGTTTCTCTGTAACTTGATGAGTGCACTATTTCATGAAGACTTAATGCATTTGTAACATAACTAAAATACGTCTTTAATGTGTTTTTATATTAATTTGTATTTCCATTTTGTTTCAGAACTGCAGTCTAATTTTGGGAACGAACCAGAGGTATGTGTGATTTCGTATAGATTTCTCTTGAATTTATTTACGCTTATGCGTGTAATTGTTGTACGTTGTTTTCTGCATTATTTATGTTACAATTTACTAGGGGCTCTGCCCCTGGACGCTTCGCTTCGCTCGCAGTTGGAAAATTCGCTAAAGAATCTCGTTAATCGTTGGCTCGTTTGTACATAGGTTTGTAAAATTATGAAACCAGGCTTAAATATATTAACAGTAATTACAACATTAATTATAACCTCAAATACATGCTTTAGAAACGTGAGAGGCTTTCATTACGATTTTAGTCCTAGTTCTACTATCTTCTGTCAACTAAAGTTTTGAAAGCAGGCCTAAATGTAGTAAAAATTATTGCAGGATTATCATAACCTCAATACTATGTTTCAGAAATGAGCCAGGCCTATATTATAAAATTGACTATTAGAATTTATCCACCTTTGCCAAATTTAGCTTTTTTGGCAAAATAAATTGTTAAATCTTGCCCAATTTATTAATTCCAACTTGCTAAAACAGTATAAATTAGCTTGTTTTTAATAGTAATTCAAAACTATCCAATGAACAGCTGATTTTGGATAATACTCAATCTCAGTTCTATTCCACTCTATTTCCAACGTGCTAAAACAGTATAAATTGGGTTTTTTTATAAACAGCTGTTTTGATCGCTTTATTTACTACTTCGTTGTTATTTTGTAACCAACATGGCAACCCTATGTTAAAACTTTTCAACTTTTAAATTAGATTTTCTACAAAAATTGTACACGAGATACAACTATATGGGTGTACTTAAAAATCAAAACTACACATAAAAACAAGATTTTTTTTAATTTGTTAGAGCCGTTTTCGAAATAGATACAAGAAGTGCTCATTTTACTTTCTCCACCCTATACGTAGTATATGGAGAAAGTATTGGTTTCGTCCAAATTTTCGAATTTGAATTTTTAGTGGAATTATCTGTTTTTGAGCTCCCTGAACCCCAAAAACCTTTTTAGTGGAATTATCTGTATTGGTGCTCCCTGAACCCAAAAATATTTTTAGTGAAATTATTTGTTTTGGTGCTCCCTGAACCCAAATAAAGTGTTTTTTTTTGTGATGTCTGTCCGTGTGTCTGTAAGGATGTGTACAGAGCTGGAGACCATACCAACGGTCCGATTTTGATGAAATTTGGTATGTATGTGTAGTTCTAGAATATCTCCAGGGGTTTTTTTTTTTTTTAATTTTTTAAAATTTTTGATTTTTAAGGGGTTTTCCCCCCCCCCCCCCCCAAAATGGCAAAAAACCAGAAAAATCAAAAAAATTCTAAAACGGCTCTAACTATTTTGATAAAATTTGGTTTATTTGTAGACCTTAATGTACCCTACCATATGCAATAAACCGCATCTTTCTAAAATATTTCGTTTAGGTAATAATAATAATAACTGATTTTTGGGGGTTTTTGGCCAAAAAGGGGGGATGTTTTAAAAAAATTCGAAATCGATCGAATAGTTTAAATAATAATAATAATATAATATGGATGTGTGTTATATGCATCTAATATTTTCCATGGTAACATTTTCCTACTTTTGCAATTCCAAATAACCATCTCCTATGCTACTCTTGGGAAGGTATAAAGTTTCAACTGGGAGAAAGTATGTGGCAGTTATCTGGTACCGTTTATTAAGTAATAGGATAGTAGACTACAATTAGAATTGTGTCTATAATCTCTGCAAAGTAAGACCAAACATTCTACAGTAGTTCTACAGCTACGACTAAAATCATAAAACAAGAAAAGTACTTACATTAGCATTTCATTGTGTACATTTTCTTAACTATCTGTAAAACTGCAACAATTATTAAAAGAAACACAACCCCAAATAATATAAACAGAGAGAAATATTCATGAAAATAATGTTGCGTCCGAAAATAAAAATATCGGGTAGTGTATATGTTTGCTCTGAAGGAGCTGAACTTATGTGTCTGCTATTGTAAAAAGTTATTGAGAAGAATTGCACCAAACGTAAAGCAACAAAGAAATAAAGACAATATAGTACTCAAGATGGTAAAGTTTTGACAACTAAGTGCTGTTTGTTTTACACTGAAAATGTGTTTTTAAGTCATACCCGACAAAATAAAATAAAATATTATTTTATCTGGTGATATTGCGTTTAACTTGAAATGTGCTATGAAATATATTAAAAGTAAGCAACATACACATCTTTCTAGCAGATAATTTGGTAAAGATCTACTCCTGTAAATTTAATTACTAGTGTAGTAACAGTGAGTATACAAAATAGTACAGCGCATGGTCTTGTGAAAAACATGATTTAAAAGACATGAATAAATGTCACGCTATTGAGTTGCTGTCAACAAAAAAGTAGTCGTGGGACTGCCGACAGAAGTGGAAACTGTCATGAACAAAGACAACCTTGTTTGTGTTATTTTATTTTTTTCAGATTTCAATTTTAAATGTGGCAAGATAAAAATAACACAACTTACGAAGTGAGGAAGCACAATGTCCATTTCAGAGGTATTATCAAGTAAACTATTTTAAAACAACTTACGAAATGAGTTCAGAGGTATTACCAAGAAAACAATGTATGGAATGAAGAAGCACAATGTCCATTTCAGAGGTATTACGAAGCATATACTCTGCTATATACACATTAGTACTATATATAGTAGAGCGTAACGGAAAATGCATTTCGGAATAAAGCGTGACGGTAAAATCCGATTCACCGCCAGCAATTTTTTAAAAAAGTTTTGGACGCGGTGAGCCTATAGTTTTTACTTCAATAAACTCAACTTCAGTCATATTTCGCTCATCATCTTTATAAAACCTAGCCTAGATTATACTTTGGGGTTATGTTTGCAAGTTTACAACTTCAATCAAAACCTGCTTCTTATAATGTCTAGATGATGGTAGTTTTTATATAAGAGTTGTAAAACTAAAACTAATAAGGCGATAATTTGCTACTTCACTATAACAGACACATTGGTTATATTTCACATCAAATTTACAATATGTACCGTGGTTAAACGGTTTCTCGATTGATTAACAAACGTGGATGCATCGTCTCTTGTACATATCGCCTCTCTGCAATATGTAGTCCTTATTCGACTAGGTGTCAGCGAAGGTTGTGCTCTGTTTAACAACATTTTTGGGTTTATGTTCCTGGAATCATTGTTGGAACGACCTGCCTCTCTGCAATATGTAGTCCTTATTCGACTAGGTGTCAGCGAAGGTTGAGCTCTGTTTAACAACATTTTTAGGTTTATGTTCCTGGAATCTTTGTTGGAACGACCTGCCTCTCTGCAATGTGTAGTCCTTATTCGACTAGGTGTCAGCGAAGGTTGAGCTATGTTTAACAACATTTTTAGGTTTATGTTCCTGGAATCATTGTTGGAACGACCTGCCTCTCTGCAATATGTAGTCATTCGACTAGGTGTCAGCGAAGGTTGAGCTATGTTTAACAACATTTTTAGGTTTATGTTCCTGGAATCTTTGTTGGAACGACCTGCCTGTATGCACTATGTAGAACTTTGGGCAATAGCTGCAATTTATTTTGTATACGCCACTTTTTTTTTCTTTTTTTTACATAGCTTCTATTATAGATGTTCTCTGCAATAAATGTTCCATATTACTGTTTGTGCGGCAAGATGTTCGTTATGCTGTTTAAGGATGTTGCTGTAATAGAAAAGGCTTTGGAAGATAAACAATATTGTTGTGCTGCTTTTCTTGATGCTGCACAAGCTTTTGACAGGGTGTGGCATGAAGGCCTTGCTATTAAGCTTAGTGGATTTTTACCAGATAATTACTGTAGACTGTTGGAATCATATCTTGTGGGTCGTTTGTTTTGCGTTGTGTATGGCGATGCTAGATCTACTTTCTATCCCATACAGGCTGGAGTGCCTCAGGGCAGTGTTCTCGGACCCATCTTGTATTTGTTTTACACATCAGATATTCCTACCACTAATAATGCTACTGTTGAGACATTTGCGGATGACACAGCAATATTAACCACTGGTGAAATTCAAGCTCAGGCAACTGACCATCTTCAAAGATGTCTTGACCGGGTAGCGGAATAGACCTGTGACTGGAAAATCAAACTCAATGAACAAAAATCAACACATGTTACTTTTGCTTTGCGACAAGTAGATACTAGGCAATGTATTTATATAAATAACAAGCTAATACCGCAACATGATTCGGTTAAATATTTAGGAATGCATCTTGATAAACGCCTTACATGGAAACTTCACGTGAATAAAAAAGTAGAAAGGATTCGCCTTAAAATACGTCAAATGTACTGGCTAATTGGCAGGAAATCACAATTGGACCTTTATAATAAGCGACTACTTTATCTAACAATAATCAGACCAATTTGGACATGCGGAGTAGAACTGTGGGGATGTACAAAAGAATCTAATCGACTGTTGGTACAAAGAAGCCAAAATAGTATAATTCGTGCAATGACCAACGCAAGATGGTATCAGCGTAATGAAGACCTACATTCGGACTTAAATCTGAAATCAGTGGAAGACGTTATAACGGATTATGCAAATAGACATGAGAAGAGACTCCTTAATCATGTTAACGTGGAAGCTTTACAGCTACTGGACACGGAACTGTGTATAAGAAGACTTTGCCGGCTGAAGCCACAGGATCTACCTCATTATTGAATTTTCAGATACCTAGTAAGGTTTACGTAGCTAGAACCTAGATTGTGATTTAGGCTTCAATACACGTGTTTCGCTTTCTTGTATATGTATTACTTATTTAAGCAGTAGCTTAAGATTGTAATATTCTAGTATGTCAAAATAAATACAAAATAAATAATAAAAAAAAGTTCTTCCCACGCTTCTAACTGAATGCGGCTGACTCATCGTATTTATAATTCTTTAAACTGTGCGCTCTAGCCTATAGATACATTTATAAGTCTATTTCAAAACCAAACGTAAGCTAGATTGCATTGTTTGTTTTTTATTTATCTTAAAAAGTTGGGTTATTCATATTTAGTAATCACTATTAATATTTGTAATTTTTAATAATAATTCGTTTTAGTATTTTCTTATATTTATAACCAGATCATTGTCAAACCCTGGCCACCACAATATTTGGTTAACCTCAAAATTTTACATAATGCAAAATTTCAATGTAGTTTATCTAACCGTTCTTGAGACAAAAATTACTTAGCGAAAAAACAAAATGGCTGCTAGGGGCAAAACAAAGCGTTTCCGGAGACATGTTCAATTGAATTACTATCCCATTCTGGTGTGCGGAATCATATCCTAGAATATTGCAGAGTCATTATGAAACACCCTTTATATAAAGCTTGTTGTAGGCCTAAGTAGTTTCTTCTAAAGAACGAAGTATACAAGAAAGATTTTCAATATATTTATATCTAAGTATCTACCTTTTTCCACAACAAACGCATGAATAATAAAATTATTTCTAAATTACACCCTTCAAAGAGACATCGTACATAATGATATACCTTGAGATATAATGTTGTTATGATGGACCGTAATGTTAAGGTAGGTGTCTATATAATATCAAAGTCATTATAAGATTCCAAGAATGTTATTATCATATTTAAATACCATTAAAATCAACTTGTTTTTGTGGGAGCCGATATAGTACAGGTAAAATAACATTTTCATTAGAATTAATACACCCAGGTGAGGTCATCCGCCCACGGGTTCTTTTTAAAACATGTTAAAATATAAACTTTTTAACACAACTTACGAAATGTGGAAGCACAATGTCCATTTCAGATTTATTAAAAATTAAACTATACATTGTATTAACATTAACGGGTTAAGCCTATGACGTAGAACAATCTGTTACACTTATACACCCAACTCAAATATACTAAACTAGCAATGAGTTCGTGGCCTAACCGGCTAAGGTGCTAGTCTGTGGTGATGGACTCTGTTGGTTCGAATCTCGGCCAGACCAAAACTTTTTTCAAACAGACGGATACACATATGTGCTATATATAGTAGAGCGTTTCACAATAGAACGTTTCATAAAATGCGTGACGGAATAGAGGGTTTCGGAAAATGCGTGACGGAAAAATCAAATTCACCCGCAAGCAAACATATTAAATTAAGCCTATGACGTAGGACAATCTGTTACACTTATATACCCAACTCAAATATATTTAGTGTGCCGAGGTCCGCCTATAAGAAGTTCAATAACAATTACCAATAAACTTTAATAACAGCCTACCTTTTTTATAAAAAATGCTCAAACTGTTTTCTTTCTGTAGTTTAGCAGTGAGCTAGGCGGGTGTAGTAGCCATTCATAACGCTCTGTAGCATCTCAGGAGGTATTTCTAGTGTGGGTTGTCGGAGTTTTGCGTTTAAAGCTAATGCCATTAAATAAAATTAAGCCATTTTCAAAATGCCAAATATTGTGACTTTAAACAAAAAAAATTATAATTGCTCAAAATTTTGTTTTGTAGAGAAACGATTTGGACTACCAAGTTTTGTTGCGTAATCTGCAATGGTTACAAAAATACAACGCCGTTCACATACTTTTGAGACATCCTCTATACACATACAAGCATACAATTTATAATTTAAATGAAACTATTAACCCTTATTAAGCCTGTAGCTGTAATATAGCATGGTTCGGATGAGGTAAATAGCGATATTTTTTTAAATATCAAGCGAGTACCCTTTACTTTTTTATATAAATTATGGGCGTGGCATGCTGTTAAGTTAGTTATCGTTTCTTTATTACTCGTTAATTTATTAGTTAATGCTAATTACTAAAGATGGCTGTCGTAGAATCTCTTTTGAGTCAATAAACTTGTTAGTTGTAAGGTTCTGTGCTCAAGTTATCTTCTGTTCAGCTTTTATTCTATAAAGTTATCTTCCGTTCAAATTGTATTCTATAAAGTTATCTTATGTTCAAATGTTATTCT